>JAJLRB010005309.1:0-45514 GCA_020976825.1 Odocoileus hemionus | reverse complement strand
AAAAGTCTGTCTATTAAAGCTATGTTTTTCCCAACAGCATTATGGCGATGGCCCAAAAAAAGGCTGATGCTGAAGAATTGAGCTTTTGAACTGGGGTGCTAGAGAAGACTCTTGAGAGTCCCTTTTGGACTGCAGAAAGAGCAAACCAGTCATCCAAAAGGGAAAATTTGGGGTACTGAATATTCATTGGAAGGACTCATGCTGAAGCTAAAGCTTCAATACTTTAACCACCTGATAGGAAGAGTGGACTAATTAAAAAAAAGACCCTGATGCTGGGAAAGATTGAAGGCAGGAGGAGAAGGGGATAACAGAGGACAATATGGGGGTTTGGGCCTCACTGACTCAATGGACATGAGTTTGAGCAAGCTCGGGGAGAATGGCAAAAGGGGCAGGGAAGCCTGGCATGCTGCAGTCCATGAGGTTGCAAAGAGTCAGCCCACCACTAAGCACATGAACAACAACAACAAAGCTGTGTACCAGGAGATTGGGGTTGAGAAGCAGCAAGATATGTTTGGCAAAACATTGAAATTTCTTAATACCTAGAGCTCAGTATATGGGTAAAAAACCTAGTACAATGCTGAAGATGTAGGCTCTTGCATTAGACTAGGATCAAATCCAGCTCCACCTTTGCATGTTACATAATTTTCCTAGACTTCTTTTTCCTTGCTGAAAATTGGGGTCACAATAGATTACCCTGTTAGAGTTGTTATGAGAGTTAGGTGTGATAACACATGAATTGTGTTTAAAAAAAATCTGTATAGTATTCTCAATGTAATAATCATCATTATTATTTGTAATTAAAAATTTAGCCTACAAAAATAATATCCTCAGGTAGGTTTGATCCTCTATCACAGTTAAAGTTTGTTCTTTCCACTTTTGATCCTCTTACTTTACTGAAGGGGTGTAATAAAGTCATTTTGAAATCACTAAAGGTACTGTTCTCCTTTTCCTAAATCTTCCAGTTGAAAGAGATGGCATTTGGGAACACTTGGCATTTGGGAAATCACACTGATGTGTCCAAGAAATCAAATAACTTGAAGTTATTGAGGACAGCATTGTTCAGGAGGAAAGGGCAGCCAGACTCAAGAAATGACAAGGAAAAGAGAACGTGGACCCTTGGCTCCTGTCTTAAAATTACTTTCTGGGGTGGATGTGTATTCCATGAAGTGTCAGGCCTCCATTCGAATAAGGAAGAGGGTGATTTAAAGGAGTACTGTGCCAGGGTTCATGGCATGGACCACTCACTGGGCATGGTAGTAAAGTAGGGAGACAAGTGGGCTTCCTGGTGGTTCAGTGGTAAAGCATCTGCCTGCAATGTAGGAAATGTTGGTTTGAGCCCTGGTCAGGAAGATCCCCTGGGAGAAGGGAAAAGGCTACCCCTTCTAGTATTCTTGCCTGGGAAATTCCATGGACAGAGGAGCCTGGCAGGCTACAGTCCATGGGATTGCAAAGAGCTGGACACAACTGAGCAGGCACCCCGGGCAGGGTCCCCAAATTCCCAGAACTTTGAGAGCTTGCCAGGACACCTAAATTATTTTTAGAATCACCAGTTGTGGCTGTTTCCTGTGCCACAAGAAGAAGTCCTTATAAATAATATTTCTGTGCTTATTCTAGGCTTCTTTTTAAAAATTTTGTTTATTTTTTTTACTATTTTTAATTGAAGTACAGCCAATTCATGGGGGTTTGGGTATAGAAAAGTGTTCATGATATATAATATTTTCAATCTTTCCTTTTATAGTTTTTAAAAAATTTTAAATATGGTTCCCTGTATATACAGTACACCAGTAAGGGAACCCATCTGCAGGAAAAAGACATGGTTCATTTCCTGCTTGGAAGATACCCTAAGAGGAAATGGCAACCCACCCCCCATTTTCTGCGGAAAATTTTCCATGGCAGAGGGCCCGGCAGGGCTTCATCCACAGGGTCACAAGGGTCAGACATGATTGAATGCACTGGATATTATATATAGGTTTGTTGCTTATTTTAATATAATTGTGTGTAATTTAATTCCCCAAAAAAAGGTTTCCCTGAGGGGGAAACAAGTTACATTCAGCCTTTATATCTCAATGTGCAGATATTTGATTTTATCCTTTGACTTTCATCCTAATACCTTTTCAATTTTCCCCAGGCCAAGACTTTTCTGTGTCCCTTGATTTGGGTTTTTTACTTGCTCAGGTCTGATTACAGAAATACTCATTTGAACACGGGATGTTATCGGGATTTCCGTTTTGGGTCTATGTGTAGAATTGGACCTTTGGGTCACTAGAGACTTGTCATAGTGGTGGTCTATTTTTCTGTCCCGGGCCTTTCCTTTACGCCTCTTCCAATAAATCCAAAACCCATTAAAGGCAACTTTGAGTCCTTACTTTCAGCTTTCATCATGAAAAATCCCAAGCCCTTTCCCGTACCCAAAGTATTTACCGTATACTGCTTCAAGACAGTCTTTTCCCCCAGTGTGGCTCAGGGTTTATTTTTTGATTACCTGCTAAGATTGAAAAAATTGGAGAAAATTTTTTGCTTTACATCTGGCTTTATGACTGACGTTTACAATTCTACTGAAAAGGTTTTTTGTTTTCTTCATTTTAAAATAAATAATATAGAGAAATTTTCAGATTGTCTGAGACACCACTCCTCCACCTCTTCATTTGTACCGTTTTTTTAAAGGTTAGCCTCAAAAATTTAAATCTCAGTCTAATTGTCCCCGCTGTGCTTAGGTATCAGAGTTGACTCCCAACATCACTTGCCCAAGGATGGCGAAGTAGAGGCTTTTTCCCTGTGGTGAAACTTGAGGTAAGACTTTGTAGTCATGGGTCAATGGGACCTCTTAAATGTGGCATTTGGATTTCTAAGTTGAAGCAATGCCAAAAACTAAAAAAATGTGAACTCTTGCTAAGGAGTTTCAGGGGAAAAGAAGGAGAGGAGTTTAACTATTTTCCTTATAAAAACATTTTTCAGCTGACACTATGCATATGTTTGGGGTTGGGCCTCCACGGGGGCAAGGGTAAAGAACCAGCGCAATAAAGGAGAGAAACAACATGGTTCGATTTTTTGGGTCAGGAAGATCCCCTCAGAGGGAGGGAAACTCCTCCATATTCTTCCCGGAAACCCCAAAGGATAGGGCCTGGGGGCATGGCCAATAGGGTTTGCAAAAGAGTCACACAGCTGAAGTGACAGCGCAGGTGCATGCTGGTGTGTGTTGTTTGTGCGCGCGCATGCTCATATGTTAACCTTTGCAACCCCATGGACCATACCCACCAGTCGTCTTTTAAGGGGGGTTTTAAAACAAGAAACTGGAGTAGGTTGCCATTTCACCCCAAAGAAAATTTGTGAGTTAAGAAAAAAATCAGTAAAAAATTATGACAAATTTAAAGGGAGAAAAATCGAAACCATCATTTGCTTAAACCCCCATAAACTTTTTGTAGTATAAAGAATCTATATAGGGGAAAGGGCAATGGCACCCACTCCAGTACTTTGCGGGGAAAATCCCAGGGACGGAGGGCCTGGTGGGCTGCAGCCCATGGGGTTGCTAAAGTTGGAAAACACGTCGCTTCCCCCTTTTTTACTTTTCACTTCAGCTTTTTGGGAAAGGAAAGGCAACCACTCCATGTTTTTTGCCTGGAAAATCCCAGGAGGGGGGACCTGGGGCCTGCCGTCATGGGGTCACACGAGTCCGGCTGACCGAAGCGATTTAGCACAGCCAAATCTATAATACTCAGGCCTTGCAATAGCTTAGACAATTTTTTAAAGGTTAGTGATTAAGATTTTTTTTAAAGAAGTATTTTTGTTGAATAGATCATGTGTTGAGTCAAAATAGTTATGAGGTTGTATGTTATCATTAAAAACTGCAGTTTTTTCCTAGTGATTTTCTTTTCCCCTCTGTATTTTGCAATAACATAAAAAATAGAGGTTTCCCCGGGTGATCAGTGGTAAAGAATCTGCCTCCCTGCAGATAGAACTGCAAGAAATTCATCGGGGCCCCAAGAAATCCCCCGAAAGGAAAAGGGGCAACCCATTTAAACCCATATCTTGACTGGAAAACCATAACGGGGCCTGGAAAGGCTGCCAGGGGTTTCAGAGTTAAAACATGTTTTGAACACACCACTTGGGGCCATTAGTGCAACAGTGTAAAAAAGGAATCAATTCTCCAAATGTCTCGTTTGTTAACAGAAATTTTTTTTTTTAAAGAAAACCCATAGGGCTTTTTGAAGTACTTCGCCTGGCATTCTTTTAAAAGGAAGAAAAACCTATTTTAACCTTTCTATTTTTCTCTTAAATTTGCCCATGATCATCCCCCAAATTAGTTTAGATAACTTCCTGCTTTTTAACACGAAAACAACTGACTTCTCAGGAATTCTGTTACAAAAATCATTTTTTTGCGGGGTTCGAAGAAATTTTTCAGGGACCAAAAAAAAAACCTTGAGGTGTTATGCGTTTTTGTGGCAGAAGGTCCCAAGGTCATAAAAGGTAACAAAAGAGAATGGAGATGTACATCTCGAGACGACTCACACGGGCCAAAAATGTGTTGAAGAGGGGAAATACTGAATAGGGGGCCCTGCATTATCAGCCAAAATGTTGGAAAGTTCCCCTTTTGCTTGGTTCCAATTACAGCTAAGTGGGATCCTTTAGCACTGCCCCCCCCCCCCTTTTTTAGAAATTATTAGCCCGTCCTGAGTAAAAGAAACAGTGAACCTCAGCTTTTTAAGAAGCTAAAATGGAGTGCAATCCCCTAACTCTCTCATAATATTCTATATGGCTTATGGAAAACCAAACAGCTACTATTACTATTAAAATTTTTAAGTGCTTCAATCCACAACCTGCTATGCCAGATAGGGGATAGTTCAGCAGGTTAAACCCAACTTTGTTAAAAGTGACTTGTTTTTTTATACCCATTCGGAAAGCAGGCCAAATACTTCCCCTCTTCCTGCAAGATGGACTCCTTATTCAATTTACTCCCTTTTCTACGGGGCACCTGAACACAACGTACTGTCACTGTCACACCTGAGAAAATTTAGATATGTCATTTCCCAAAAGTAAGCTATTCATAATATTATAATACCTCAATATTTTTATAAATATAATAATTTGATAATAATTTTAAAAAATTTTCATATTATTGATTAAAAAATTTTCCTTTTTGGGAAAAAAGGAAGAAAGGAATTTGGAAATTCCCTTGTGAAGGAGTATAAAGGGATGACTTGGGGTGAAACAACTTGGATATACCAATTGGGGCCCTAGTGAATTTTATAAATATAAGGAATAAATTTACTATCTGTATGGTCCTAAACAAGAAAAGGACAAGGTCTTGGGAGAATAGGTTCAGTGGACACACACCACATTTGGGTATTCGTCACTTCAAAGTTAATAGGAAAAAAGACAAAATAAAAAATAAACGGGAACAAAGGATATGTTTGAGATATTAAAAAGGTAATAATACAAGTGCACCTCTGTGACTATATATACTAATTGGCCAATGGTTTTACACATGTCTACTTTAACACTTTGTAGACTGAAGTTTTACAAAAGTTAATTCTGCCCCCCAATGGCAGTTAGTGGTATTTGAATTAGAAAATTAGCTGTGACTAGGAAAGTTAGCCACCTAGGTAGCATATTAAAAAATAGAGACATTACTTTCCCAAACAAAGGTAATCATCAAGGCTAGGGTTTTTTTCAGTGGTCAGTAGGATTTTTAAGTGGACTGTGAAGAAAGCTGAGCCGAAAATTGATGCTTTAATGTGGTGTTGGAGAGGACTCTTGAAAAGCCCTTTGGACTGCAAAGATCCAACCGTCCATCCGAAGGGACAGCCCCCGGGGTTCTTTGGGAAGGACTGATGCGAAGTCCAAACTCCAATAATTTGGCCACCTCAGGAAATTTTGATCAGGGAAAAGCCCCCTGAGCTGGGGGGATTTGGGGCAGGAGAAGGGGACGACAAGGAGGGAATGGCTGGAGGGCTCCCCCGACCCCAGGGGCAAAGTTTGAGTAAATCCGGATTTGGTGATAGACAGGGAGCCCTGGCTTGCTGCGATTCATGGGTCGCAAAAAATAGCACAACTGAGCGACTAAAACTACTGAACTGAAGTACAACCCACTTCACAACAGCCCTAGCACTTTTAAGCTCTGGTGGAAACAACCCTTTGGGGCTGAAGGACAACCAAATTACCAAGATATGAGTGATTTAAAAAAAAGACTTTTCATATAGAGCCTGTACAACAAAATTCCTTAAAAAAATGTAAATGCTTACTTGGAATAGCTGAGAGGAGTGAGTGGCCTTTATTTGTTGCTGAAACCCCACCCTTCTTACCAGGGAAATAGAAAGGGAGAAGATTCTGGGTAATAGAAAAGAGTAGATTTTATTGTTTTCCCCAGGAAAAAGGGGCTGCAGGGGGAAAAATTCCTGAAGACCTCTGACCCCCGGGGAGGTAGTGAATTTTTTTTAAAATGCCGGGGAGCAGGGCGTGTCGCTCATGGACAGTTTGGGTTTGGTTGGCATCAAGGTGAAGTTTTAAGCACATCACCCTTTGGTTTCAACCAGCTAGGGTGTATGTTCTTGTGGTCAGCAATTTTCTCTGGAGGGGACCCTGTTTTCTATAAAACAATTTACGAATTGTGTCGACCTTTCATTTTTCAGGAAGGGGAGTCGGAAATACTGTTATTTTGCGAATTATGTCAAAAATTGTTACAGTTCCCTATCCAAAACTTTTCTTTGTTTCTGTATTTTTCACATTCCCCAAATCTTAATTTTTGAATCACATTTTACTAAAAGACAAGGACACGTGGCTTGTACTTTTTTAATATTCATGAGTAGGCAACCCACTCCATGTTCCTTGGAGAGTCCGGGAACGGGGAGCCGGTGGCTGACATCTAGGGGGGTTTGCACAAGTCAGACACATAAGCACTTAGCAGAGCTAAGCAGGTAAAAACTAAAGATCTGATTTATGGGACCCCCTTCCGTGAAGGTAAAGTCTGTTGCTCCAAAAAAGTGGGAGCTCCGTATTGAAAAATAACATTTTCTTGTAGCATCCTGCTGCTTGTGGCCTGCATGACTGCCATGGCTATTCTGTTGACTCTTTGAAACCCCAAGGACTGAGCCCGCCAGGTTCCTCTGCCGGGGATTTTCCGGGCAAAGAAAACAGAGGGGGTTTGCCATTTTCCTCTCCATATGTCCCCCAGACATAAATCCCGTTAAAAAAGGCAAAAGTATCTGCACAATGTACTGAACAAAAACATTCAACAGTACAAAAATAATTCTGCTCAAACCAAAGTCCTAATGGTAAAATAGTACAAAAAAGTCGGGTTTATCAAGCTAGGCCAAAGCCAAGGGCCCCAATGGTCAGCAATAAATGTCTGATGGATAACAATTTAAAAGAATGCTGTATGTAAAAAAAACGGTGTGGAAGATTTTTTTAGAAAGAAAATTAGATAGTCACATAAAATTTCAGCAAAATAACCTAATTACGGGCTCAAGAACGGCATCCCAAAGGGTGATACTTTGGTTTCCTTTCTGAAGGCAGCCTTTGGATCAGTATGGATGGGAAAGGAAAATGTCCAAGCCATGCGCAATCCTTTACCAAAATAGTCTCCTGTCCTCACAAAGTCTCTGCTGTGGAAGTTACTAATGCAATACCCCGGGATGTTAACAGGAGAAAAACTACAAAAAATTGGCCTGGGAGAGAACCCCCCCCAAAATAAAGATGACAAAGCTAAAAGGTGGTTGACATAGGGCCACTCCCAATGTTTATGGAAGTTTCAAAAAAGATTTCAGTAAAAATAGACACTTATTTTCCCCTTTAGTACTTTCTTCCCTTTTTAACGAAAAAGCTCTGAAATACTATAAAGGTCCGGGAACATTTTTTAAGGCCCCTTTAAAATCCAAAAAAGCATTGATTTAATTTTAACAATTAAATATAAAATTTCAAATTTTAATTAAAGACATGATAGGTCAAAAAGGCTTCCTAACTCAACAAGTCATTGTGTTCTGCCCTGAAAATGAGGAGTGGTAAATGTGGAGCCTTTTAAAAGAAATTTCTGGACACTGGGCTTTTTAAAAGGATTTAATTTTATTGTCACACCAGTGATCCCCCCCAGGACAACCTGTATGTTTAAAGCTGAAGAAAATAGTTTCTCAAATGTTATATCCGTTGTTTTGGACCTAAAGAAGGCCGAGCAAAAAGAATTGATGTTTTTAAATTTGGGTGCTGAAGAAGCCCCTTTGAGAGCCTTAGACAGCAAAGATCAAACCACCAATCCTAAAGGAAATAAACAAAAAAAAATTTTTCCTTGGAAACCGATTCGAAACTAAGACCCAATCTTTGGCCACCTGTGTGAAGAGGTCCTTTGGAAGAGACCCGTTTCTGAAAAGATAGGGCAGGAGAAAAGGGGGGGTGACAGGGATGAAAGGGTTTGGGAGGATCCCCAAACTAAAATGGACTAAATTTAAAGAAAATTTGGGGGAAATAGTGAGGACAGGGGAACCCGGCAGCGCTTCATGGGGTTGCAAAAGTGGAAAATGCCTTACCAAATGAACAAACTTTTCTTTTAAATTTAGACTGTGTATTTTTCCAAAAAGCCCTCGGGGTGGGGTTTATTGATATTCCCCATGTGTACAAAAGAATGATTGTTAATCCCCACCCCCCAATAATTTTAAATTTTACCCCCCAACCAAACTTTTCCCCCTGGAAAAAGAATGGGGGAGTTTTTGACCAATTCTTTTTTGCTCCCTTTGGGGTGGGGGGTGTGTGTTGCTCAGTCATGCCAACCTTAAACCCAAGGGCTTCTTTGTCTGGGGAAATTTTTCCCAGGCAAGTATACGGGAGGGGTTTCCCATTCCCTTCTCCAGGAATCTTCCTGACCTGGGGAAAAACCCTGTGTCTTTTTGCATCTCCTCTTTGGCAGGTACGTTTTTTTTACCAGCTGAACCCCAGGGGTAGCCCCTATTTTTGGGCCTTACAAGCTTTTTTTTTTTTTAAATTTAGAAGATTTAGCTGTTTTTTGTGCTTTTGTTGTCAATTTTCTGTATCTGATATTTAAGATGAAACCCTTTTTTTAAAGCAGAATTTGGTTGATAACCCTTTTTTAGTCTTATTTAGCCATCACTTTTAAATATACTTAGTGTTTTTGGGTTTAATTTCCCCTTTTAACTACTGTCTACCTGTTTGATTCCTTTTTCTCTTTCTTTTTTTTGGATTAAATTTTTTTTAATCTTTGAAAAAAAAAAAAAAAAACTTTTTTTTTTTAAAAAAACAAAATTTAAACCCTTTTTTATTGATACCCAAAAATTGCATATTTTTTGAATGCTTTTTCACTAATCATGCCGACATTTTTGTGACCCAGGGCGTAGCCCACCAGGCTCCTCTGCCCAAGGGATTTCCCAGGCAAGAATTTTTAAAGGGGGTTTTCCATTTTCCCCCAAAGGGGAATATTTTGACCCAAGAATAAAACCTGTGTCTTCTGCTTGGCAGGTGTTTTCTTTACTATTGACCACCGGGGCCCATATTTCAAAAGTTTCCCAGTAAATGATATTTATAGTATTTTTGGGACAATATAAAGTTTCCACATATTTTAAAACTTTCACCCCCTCCAGCCTTTGTAAATTTTATTATCATGTATTTTTTAATATTGTTGTAGTAACTATGAAACTGTTATATAATGCTTAAGCATACTGTTATTAGGGATCAAACCCATTTAAATTTCCTACATGTTCAAACTTTTAGCTGCCTAGTTATTCCCTTTTCAAAATGTTTCCTTTTAGGGGACTTTTTCCCTTTCTGATAAAGAAAAACTTTCAGTTATTTCTTTTGGGACATAACTGGGCCAAAGTTTTCAGCTATTTCTTGTTGAAAAACATTTCCCTTTCTTTTTTTTTTGTTTTGTTTTAAAAAGGAAAATTTTAAACTTATTTTTTTCCATTTAAGTCCATAAAGTTACAAAGAATTAAAAATTTTTTCTAAAAAGAGAATGATGTTTTAAAAAAGACCCACTCATTACTAAAAAATGTATAGTATTTCACAAAAATTCTGCTGTTCAAAAGCCTTAACCAAAAAATCCCAAACAAAACTCAACCATTTTTAACCCCACGGGTTTTAAATTAGCTTGTGGGTACATGTGGGGCCTCTAAAAAAAGGGATAAAAATTGGGAAAGGGTTTGGGGGAATTGGCAATGCTTAGAGCTGTCAGGCAGACCCAGCGGGGAGACAAAGTATTTTTTTCTGGGTTACTCACTTAATTATTTCCCTATTTGAATTCAAAAGAAATTAAAAAAATTTGAAAAATAATTAACATCATAAGGAGATACTGCATTATTTGGACTGCATTCTATTTGCTTGCAAATTCAAAGACCAAAAAAAAACCCCTTTCCCCCCATCTATCCTTTTAAAGAGGGATATTGTTATATTCAAAACTTAGAAATTAACCACAGCTTTTTTATTTTGCAGGATAACAATAAAAACTGATGAGCTACAAAAATACCGCTAAACCCATAAAATGCTAGCTTTCTAAACTCTGTTTAAAAGTTTTCATTGCTTCTATTTAAAGCAAGATTGGGGAAAAATTTTTTATTACACATCGTGTCCTTTTTTCATTCAAAAATAATGATTGCTAAAGAAAACACGTTTTTTTTTGCTTGCACCGTGAAATTGATTTATTTTGTGATGTAAGAAAAAAACTCACTTAAGGCCAACCCTTTCTGAAAAGAACACACCCCACTTCAAAATGGAAGTTATGCCCTTCCAACTTGGCCAGAGCAAAATTTCAAGCAACGAAAACTGAGGTAAAAACAACGGGAAACTAACATTTTGAAAAAAGCAGGGCAAGGGGACCCATGACAGAAAAAAAAGAGTCTTTTTATTAAAGGTTAATACCCAAACGCCCCTGTCCAGTTAATTTCTGTAAACTTTCACACTCTTCAACCTGTCTATGATATTCTAAACCTTAATTTTCTTTTTTAAAGGGGGCTAATTTGGGGTTGATTTGTTGAGAATAATGTCCGTAACAAAAAAGATTTCTGTGGTTATAGAACTTAATGATAGTTTTACAAAGTTAGGATAAATTGGGAGTGAAAATTTAAACCAGGTTCATTGTATACCCCAAAGATTTTCTCAAGACACGACATAAGCACCAGCCCGGTATACTTTGTGGCTGTGGGTATTTTTCCCGGCAGAAAATTCCAAAGTGTAAGTAAACCAAACTACACAATATCTTTCTTGGATGTCCCGGTACTCTGTTTTAGAATCGCTGGGGGACAAGGGGAATATTTCCCCACCCCTTCCAAATTTCTTTCTAAAATCTTTTAAAAAAAAGGAGCAAAGGGTTTGTTAGAATCTGTCATATTTAAAAGGTCAAAGGGCCCAGCTGACATGATTTATTTCTAAACCCAATCCCTTCGCATTCAAATGTTGAAAATTGTGTTATCGCTCATTGTGCCCAACCTTGCCCCCATGAACGTACCCTGCCGGGTTTCTCTGTCCAGGATTCTCCAGGCAAGAGAAAGGATGGGTTGACATTCCCTTCTTGGGGGATTTTCCCGCCCCCGGGTTCAAACCCTGGTCTCCCCCGCATTGGGGGCAGATTCTTTACTGTTGATCACCGGGGGAACCTTCACATTAAAGGGGAGAGATCAAAATAACCATACTGTTTTCCCCCAAAAAAATTTAAGGCTCTGGATTGTTGAGCCACTGCAGCTTCACAATGTTCGTTGCTTTCAGGCACGGGGATTTGCTAAACTCTTCTCACGGGCTGCAGGAGGGGTATGTCACAGTCGTTTCCCCAAATGTTTCCCTTTCCAAAGGGGTTTGCCTTTGGGGAAAGCCCAGAATTGATTCATTTGCAATCTGAACTTCTAGTTCCCTTTTGGGTCGTGCATCTGAATTTTTATATCTCCCATCGACTTCACCACGAAACACATTTAGCACCAAACGATGAAAAATATCTATAGAGTTTTCCCAAACCCTGAAAAATGTTTTATCTCCAAACCCTTTTTCATTTGAAAAATGCTCATGTAAGAAACTTCTTTGGGGGAAGTTTTCAATCCCATGGAAAACACCATGCCCAGGGGCAGAGATACCTCTGCAAATGCCATCTGACAGATGGATTTACCAGTAATAGCGGGCAGTGCATTAAAATTCGGGGCCCAAAAGGGTCTGGCAGGTGTCAGCAATCCAGGACATTTTCTCGCTCACCTGTGACCCTGATGGGGAAGGCACTCAATGCCGGGCCCAAAAAGTCTTTTTTGCAGCTCCCATGGTGAACCCCTTTGTATCTTTTCCATTTATTATCAGTATGATTCCTTAATCATAACTTTTAGCTTTAGCACCGCCAAGTGCACTCAACACAGCACATTTATACGCCTTTAGAAAAACCCAAGGGCTTTTTTTTTATCTACCTCACATCTCTCACTAACCACTTTTTACTTGCAGGGCGTGCAGTGCTAAACTCTGCGGGACCCAGTAGCCCTCAGTACCTCCCAGGAGCCGCCATGGCTCGGGGGGGGGGATGGACCGGCCCAGCACTTGGGTTCCCGGTTTATGAATTCTCAGGATGCCACCCACCGCTTCTTCCCACTCTCCCAGGTCTCGATGACTTCCTCAGTTTTCCTCCTTTACTAGCGCCATGGCCAAAGGGACCCAGTTTGGAGAAAAAAGCTTTAAACTTTTTACCCAGGAAACTAGGTGCTCCCAGGGGGGGCGGAGCGGGCCCCGGGGGGAGGGAGGCCGGGGCCCAAGGCACTGGTGAGGGGCGAGGGGGGGGCCACGAGGAGTATGCTTGCGTTGGCCCGGGGGCAGGCTGCCTCTAAGCTTCAAACCTTTTTCACACCTCTCGCTTCTTCCCACCGGCACCTGTTTTTGGAGGACCGAATCCGTCTGTTGGGTGCCAAACAACAGGGTAAACCGGGGGGTGGAACCAGGCAGCGGTGGGGCGGGGCCCCTCTTGTCTCCCCACCAGGGCTTTAGGGGAATGTTTTTTTTCCCCTTTTGAGGCTTTTTGATTAAAGCGCTTTTCATTTTATTTTCTTTCATGTTTTCCGGGAATATTAACCCCATCTCTGGGGCTTCCATCACTTCTTTTTGGGAAAATATTTCAGTCTAATGTTGGCTCCTTGGAAGCAGCTCGTATTACTTTATTTCCCGAGTAAAAAGTACGATGGGGCCCCTTGGGTCTTTCATAAGTGGGGGGATCTGACAGGGTTCATAATTCACACACACCGTCGAACTCGATCCCCCCACTCCCGGGCCCGGGCCTGCGCTTCGGTGGAAAGGGGGCCCTGAACCCAGAAGCAACCTGAGGTTGTTTGGGCAGAAAAATTTTTTTGGGGCCCAGACTTTGGAGCACGAGTACAGAGGTGCGGCGGGGTTGGCTGTATCCTTTTTTAACTCTGCAAGACCCCCCTCCTGTAAATTACAGCGGGAAAGGGAGGTCAAAAAAGTCCAAAACACATTTTCAGGCCTGGACCACAGTTGCCCCCTTCAAAGGTGGTACCTTACCAGCCTGGGTTTAAACTCTTTTTTTAATCAATAAAAATTGAGTAGTCAGACAAGAAATTCAGGAAAGGGCTTTACTGGACTCACGGCTGGAGGAAGTAAAAACAAGTAACAGGGGCCCTTGCCCCTCTGTGAGATTGGGGTGCCCTGTCCCTAAATGGGCAGGGTAAGGGCAGACACAGGCTCAGGCAGTGGGTGGCTTGATGGTCCCCCACTCCTTGAGGGTGTTTTGCGGGGGTCCTAGGTCATACCTGTTTTGCTACTGACACCTCAGAAGTAGAAATTGGGTTTTTGGGCTTTTTGTATCTTGTTCTTTGATTTTCCCCCCTGCAATGCCTTGGTTTAATTCACCCTTTTTTTATTCTGTTCTAGAGGGGATATTTTCCAGGGGCAACACTGTAGCAAAGGGCCCGGGTCTCAGCCTGCTCTGTACTGTTTTTAAAGGCAATTTGTCTTTTGTCTCAGGCTGTTTTAAATTTTCTTTGTTCTTGTTTTCGTATTTTTTAAATGCCTGGGTTTTGGTTTTTTTTATTGTCTTTCTGAGCTTCATATATTACTGAACTACCTTGTCTCTAAAAACCACTCTTGTGCTTTGTGATGTGCAGATATGGAAAGTAATTTCTTCCTGACATACCACTCCTCTTAGGCTGGCACCAAAGGGAGACACTTGATTTTCTGTTAAAACACCCCACCCCGGCCCACCACAGCAATACTGGGTTCCAGTTTCACTTTTTTCAGCACTCCTGGAACTAGTCCCCCCCCCATGCCCTCTCAGATTAGCAGCAGCAAAAAAGCACCCCTCCCAGCTCTTAAGACACCCCCTTTTCTGAGTTCCTGAGATGGAGCCCAGATGGGAAAGCAACCACTTTGGGGTCTGAGCCCAGCTCACAGACTCTCTTGCGGCTTTCAGTTGCTGAGATCCAACCTCTTCTCTTGTTCCCTTAGCCCCAGTTCCTTAATTATATCTCCTATTACTAAATGTTCACTTTTTAATTTTTCAACTTCGTTTAACATTTTCCATATTTAAATTATGGAAATTTAATATGTCCTGTCCCCCTTTGTTGTCCCTCTTCTATAACTCTAAATAAAGATCTTTTCTATTCCCACAAGACTTTTATGATTTTATGCTTATTTTTTTTCTTAAAAAAACTCTTTCAGTAGGTATTTTCTGTTGACCCAAGTCTAGTTTTTTTTCTTCTTTTTTCAATCTGTTTAATTTGGTTATTATATTTTCAATTCTAGAGTTTACTGTTGGGTTTTATTTTTTTAGAATACAGTCCTTTTGAGACATTCTCCCTTTTGTCATATATTTTCTGAAAAATTAATCAAGTCATTTTAAAAAAACATGCTGAAAAAAAACAATGTTGCCCAAGATTGGGGGGAAAAAAAACCCCTTGTGCACTGTTGTTTTGGGAAAATAAATTGGTAGGGGCCTTAAAAAACAATAGGAGGGTCCCCAAAAAAAAAAAAGAAATAGGACGATGTATGATTCACATCACTGTGAGTTTTACCAAAGAAAGAAAAAATTTAATTAAGAGATATCGCATTTCTAGTTTGCTCAGTTTACTCACAAAGCCGACAGGACAAACTAATGTATGACGTGGATAATGGTTAAAGAAAATGGGTATTCTAAATTTAAAATTATTAGCCATAAAAAGGAAACCTTCCCTTTTTCCAAAATAGATGGGCCTGGGGGCAGTAAGCAAGTGAAATAGCTAAAGGGAAAGAAAATACTTATAATCTTACTTAATTTAAAAGTCTAAAAAAAATCTAAAATCTTTGAAAGAGAGAGAGATTTTTTTGTTTCCAGGGGCTGAGGATTGGGGGGAAAGAGTTGCGGCCAGAGGTAAACTTTTTATTAAAGATGAATAAAATTTTGGGAAACTATTGTACAGCATGGGGATTGTTAAATTTTATTACATTTTTTAAAAAATTTTTTAACAGGAGGTTTAAAGTCCTCACATATATCCACAAAAAGGTAATTTCCTAGGTGGAATTGTTTTAAAACCTTGCTTCCATTCACTTGAATCAGTTGACTCTTTTTCAACCCCAAGACTGTAGTCTGCCGGGGGGTTTTTTGCCATGGAATTTTCCGGCAACAAAGTGGGTGGTTGCCCTTTCCTGCTCCCGGGTTTTTCCCACCCCGGGGCAGAAAAATTATTGTGGTAATTTTTTCCAATAAATGTATCAATCATCCCGCTGGGGTGTTTTATGCTCACAAATTTATTTGTCAAATTTTATAAAAGGGAGGAAAAAAGGAAATGTTTTTGAAAAAACAAATGGAGGGAAAGAAATTTTAAAAAAAAAAGCATGTCTAATAAATGCTCAGATCTCCAGTGAGTCTGTTCCTATGGCTTTTTTTTTTTTTTTTTACTCATTTAGTCCTTTCTTATGGAATATCTGACATTTTTTTGAAAAAAATTGAGAGATCTGGGTTTTTTTTATCTTATCGAAAAAAATGATTTTTTCTTGTTATATTTCTTGTTCAGTATTACCCTTTGGTATAGTGCTTTCCCTGACCTTCCCCTGGGGCTAACTAAAGGGAAAATTACCCTCACCCCCTTTTGGGGGTCCTCAGCTTACAGATAGATTGCTGGCTTCTCAACCTTGTACCTCTACTTTCTGTTCATCTTTTTACCTTTAAAATTTTGTGCGCTATGGGATAAACGTACTCCTGGGGAAAATTGATGCAGATAAACAGGCCCCCTTAAAACATTTTGCTTCTTTTGGGGAAAACTTGGCCCCAAAAAATCCTGGCTGCTTTGGGATCCCCGAAAATTTAAGTTTTGTGTCCAAATACCCATGAACTGCCAAAAACTCAGCAATGTTCTCAGCCCCTTTGCTACATTTCTGCTACTTTTTTCTCAAACTCTTGGCCATGACCCCTTTTAAAAATACAAAGGGGCCCGAGAACATTTTTAATGAGAAAATCAAGCTCACTCGTGTTTTTCTCTCCCTGTGAGGTCTTTATTCTCTGACTCTTGACAACTTGTGAGACTTTTCCCGTACTTTCAAACAAATGCATTTTCCTTTTCATTTTTCTTTTTTCTAGTTCTCAAAGGAATGTTTAAACAAAAATCGGCCCGCTGATCAGAAGTAAGGGGGTTTTTCTTCTTATAACCCGAAAAAATGAGTTTCTAGAAGAAAGGCCTAACTTTTTTTCTAAAGCCTTGAGTTCCCCAAAAGTCTCAGTTTGAGCTGTCTTTATTTTTCTAATTCGCTGTTAGTTGCTTTTCTCTGGATCCTCCCCTTTCACCTCGTATAATTGGGCAGTGTGAGGTACTTAAGAGAAAGTCTAAATCTTTTTTATTTTTTAAATTTTGGGTGGGGAAGGGGAAAAAACGAAAAATCTGGTTTCACAGGGTCCGGCAAACCCACTCGTCCACCTCTGCATGTTCTCTTATGCCCAAAAAATTAAATGAATTTATAGTTTCCTAGTATTATACCCAGGTTTCAAATCTTTCACAAAGCCTTTAGGAATATCAGGATAAGTACCATTCCCTATTCAGAAATTTACATTGAGTGTTTTCTTCATTAAATTTTTCTCATAAATCTCAACTCCTGAGTGTATAACCCAGGCTTTTTTCACAAAAGACAGAAAATCCTAAAGGGATTTTTTTCAGTTAACCAAAACTGCCCCCCTTCTGCCCAAAATAACTGTTGGACTGTGGCTATTCGATTCTGTACTTTTCTTGCATACTCAATACTTTAAAAATTTTTTGTTTTAAAAAAACAGCAATTTCCAACTTCCTATTTCTGGTTTTAAAAAACTTACTAAACACAAGTTTTATGTGCTCATCCATAGTGAGACCAAGCAAACTGAAATATTGAGTTTTAAAAAGGAAAGGTTAGTGCAGGGGCCCTACAAGGAGAATTGCTGACTCATGTCCCCCCCAAAAATTTTTAAAACCCAAAAGGTTTCAGCAAAACATTTAAAAGCAAAGGTGAAGGGGGGTTGGTGTAAACTTCTTGGTGGGGGGAAACCCTTGTTTTTAACACTCCCCATAGGTCAGGGCATGCTGTACTTGTAAACTTTCAGCAAGACTAATGTTATCCTTTATTTTTCAACTTTTTTTCTCTGTAAATGGAAAAAAAAAAGGTCAGAATCTTTAAAGGGTCCTTTACTATTTTTAGGATATGGGCAGCATTCTTTCTGGGAGCAAAAGGGATAGAAACAAAGTTAAAATAAAAGAAACAGATTCATTGAGGTCAGATTTTCTCTTCACTGTTACAAAACTGGTCGTGTTTTTCCCCAGGGATTGTAAAACTTTTTTTTTTTTTTATTTATTTTTTTTTAGTTGGAGGCAATTTCTTTACAATATTGTATGGGTTTTTTCATACATGAAATGAATTTGCCATGGGTTTTCAGTATTTTCCCCTCCCCATCCCCCCCCCACCCCCTCTCCACCCGATTTCCCCTGATCTTCCCATGCACCACCCCGAGCATTGTCCAGCTCCAACCTGGGGGGGGTGATCTGTTTCACTTAGATTGTAAGACTTTTATGCAGAATGTTCCTAGGGAACGACATTGTATTAAAGCCCCGCTTGGAAAAATGATTTTTTTTATAGGTTTTTTTTAAAATCACATGTGGGTTATAAATTTTCTTTAGACATAAATGTAAAAAATACTTTCTACAGTTCACCAATACAAAAAAAAAAAAGGGGAGGAAGGGGAAAAGAAATCCTTGACAATTCCTCATTTTTTTTTACTAATAAAAAAAAAAAAAAAACAAAAGTGTTTTCTGTTTTCTATACTGAATGTCGTACACTATTACAATTTAGCCAAAATTGCGGAGTTCAATTTAATTCCATTATAAAGTATGATTGTTAAAAAAAAGAATTATCTAAACCTCAACTTCAAAAACTGTATTTAAACACCCTTGTGTGAATTTTACCCAAAGCAGCATTTTTACTATGAAAAATTCTAAAAACATTAAAAAACCCCCCAAAATTCTATTAAAAAAGTTGACTTTAAAAAAAATAAGTATTTTTAATGTTTCAAAGTGAAGTGCAGTTTCTCAGATGTGTCCAACTCTTTGCAAATCCCTGGATGTAAAGTAGCCCACCGGCTCCTTTGTCCATGGAATTCTCCGGGAAAAAATACGGAGTGGTTTGGGCCATTCGCATCTCCAGGGGGAAACTTCCCAACCCCAAAAAGAACTCAGGGTTTTTGCTTTCAGGCAGATTCTTACCCTCTGAGCCCCAGAAAGAAAATAGAGATCTTTAACTTAAGGAAACTATCTTACCATGTTAAATTTTTTTTGAGATTTCATTAAGTTTTCATCTTCCCCCACAAGGGGGTTTAACCCAGGTCCCTGCATTTCAGGCAATTTGCGATTCTTTTACTGCTGAGCCCCCAGGGAACCCTAAATGAATCGGGGTGGGTTTTCCCTGCCCCCCTCCAGGGATCTTCCCAACCCAGGGGCAAACCAGGTCTCCCCCTATTTCAGTAAATTTTTTACCATTGACCACTAGGGAAACCAAGAATATTGGAAGGGTAGCCCATCCCTTCTCCAAGGATCTTCCGACCCCGGAAACAAAGTGGGGTCCCTGTATGCAGGCAGATCTTTTCTAGTGAGCTGCCAGTTTGGCCAAATTGTTTCTCACAGCAGTGTCAGGGGGCCCAAAATTATTTAACTACTTTTTTGTACAAAAAATAGAATGGCAACCTCCCTTATGGACTATATTTTTCACTTATTACATGTACATGTATTATTTTTTTTCAGTACTCTTTATAGGAATTAAAAAAGAGGAGTTGTGTTCAGTCACTAAACTATGTCTACTGTTTTTCGACCCCATGGACTCGCTGCCAGGCTTCCCTGTCGTTCACTACTCCCGAGTTTGCTCCAATTCCCCTTTGGGTTGGGTTGCCATCCAACCATTCCCTCCCCTGTCCCCCCTTCTCTTCCTGCCTTCAATCTTTTTCCCGCCTCAGGGTCTTTTCCAGTGAGTGGGTCTTCGCATTAGGTGGTCAAAATAGAGGATATTACATATATTATGGTATGACTAGGGAGTTAATAAATTTTGTTTTCAGGTGAGGGAAACTTAAACCAGAAATGCCAAGCAACTTTTTACTACATAAAAAGCTGTTAAATTGCAAAAACTAAAATTCAAAAAAGGCACCTACCAGAGCCCCTAGATAGAAGCACTACAAAACATAACTTCAAAAAAATATATACTGTAAGTAGGGTGTATTTAGGATTGTATTCCAATTTGCAGATAAGGGAAATGCTTCTTGAAAATGAATGAGATAGACTAAAATAGTAAGATTATCCAAGGTTTAGAAAATAACTAAATTTCCCAAATGAGGATAGAGTGACAAACACTCTAATCCATTTTCCCAAATGGAAAACGTGACTGCTCGAGAATAGAAGGTAACCTATTTTGCCCGCAGTGGGAAAATTTTGCAGAGTGGTGAGGGAAAATATAGGGTAAAATTTTTAAAGGGCACGTGGTAATCAATGTTCTTTACTCTATGTAGAAATTTTTGGGCTTGGATTTTTTTGATGGGGCATCACGAAGTGCTTAAAAACGGGGGGTTTTAAAATAATTTCATTTGGGAAAAATCACTCTCTATAGAGTTATGCTTTGTTTTTGCACCCCCCCCAAATGTTTTAGTTTAAAGGGAAGCATTTTTTTATCAAAAAAATTTTAATATTGACCCCAAATTGGACCCTCAAAATGTCTAATTTGTCTTATTTCTATTCCCTAATTAACATAGAGGTAATCTAAATGACATAAATGTCAAAGTTATATTTGAAGGGGTTAATATAAATTTGGTAAAAATATTGTATACCATAAAATAAAATATAAAAAATAATCTAAATTTGTTTTAATTTTTTCCTTTTAAATTTTCCAACTTGTCATAAGGCTTGTTAATCATTTCAGGCACAAAAATTATTAGCTCTTTTTTTCTCAAGTTACCTGCTTGTTTATAAAAATATTTTTTTTTTGAAAAAAGAATAAAGTATTATGTATAAAAATAATAAGTATTACATACATATGTTAGTATATATTTGTGTGTATATATTTTAAGGTGTACTTATATATGAAAAAAAAAAGTGTTAATTGCTTATTTTGTCCCAAATCTTTTGTGAGCCAATGGACTATAACCTGCCAGCTCCTCAGTCCTTGGGAATTTTTCCGGCTAGAATACTGTAGGGTTGCCTTCCCTTCCCAGGGGGTTTTTCCCATCCAGGGGTTGAACCCCGGGCTCCTCATTGCAGGTGGATTTTTACCACTGACCTCCAGGGAAGCCCTGTGTGTGTGTGTGTGGTGTGTGTTGTGAGTGTATTTAAAAACCCAAAAAATTTTAGCATGGGTTACATAGTTTCTTCACTGTAAAGTAACCTTTTTTTTTATAATTAATTTTTGAGAGGTATTTTGAGATATATAAATACTTGTTCTTTGCTTCCATGCCCCCTCCAGGTATCTTCCTGACCAGGGATGAACCCAGTTTTTATGTCTCCTGCTTGGCAGTTTGGTTCTTTACACTAGTGCCACCTGGGAAGTCCCCTTAAACTTTTACCCCTAATAAGATTTTTTAAAAAATTCCAAAATCCCTTTACCCTTCTTTTTTAAATTTATATCCTTCGCAGTTATAGTCTTTTTTTCCATCTCCCCTTTCCCATTTTCTCAGACAACCATGGGTTTTTTATTTTATTTATGGATTATAATTTCTATAATATAGTTTTTATGTTTTAAGTTATATGTATATTTCTATAATAATATAATTTTCTATTTTATATGTAAACTATAATAAGTTACTATATTCTATTTTTGTTTTTTTGTTATGCCAAGTTATCCGATATCCCCAAGGGTTTTTCCCCCCAAAATTTTGGGTTCTCTTCCCCTTTTTTTGTGTCCCACTTACTTGTGAGAGGTATAGCAACCCACTCCAGTATTCTTGCCTGGAGAATTTCCCTGGAAGAGGAAACCCGGTGATTATGGTCCATGGGGGCCAAAAGATTGGGCCCGATTGGCAACAACACACTTATCATTACTTAATCATTCCTTTAGACACAAAAATTCTCACTACTTTTTTTTTCCTACCTTGAATCATCTTTATTCCAAGATACCCTGGTTTCTTTAAAAGGGAAAAAATATTTAGAAAAAAAGACTGAAACCCAGGTGAGTCATCATTAGTCACTGTTATATCAGCCTCTAGACTCTCTTAGCAATAGAGCTAGGGAAAATGTTTTGTGTAAATTTTAACACATTTTTATAAATTATTATAAAACATACGATTTATCTCGCCTTTTCCCTATTTTGGATTCTTTTTCTACATGAGAACCTTGGTCCCATTTGTCTCCAAAAACCTTTGTAAACTTCTAAAAAAACATTAAAAATATACGTTTAAAAAACATTTGTAAAATTATACAAAAAAAACATTTTACATTTAAATGTTCAAAAAAAATTCTAAATACATTTCAGAATTTTGACCCATACCACAGTGAAAACCCATTAACTACAATATTTATTGTATTCTTTTAATTTTTAAATTAAATAATTTTTTGAAATTAGTTTTTGAAGTAAACTATTTATAGACAATGAAAAGAACAGTATATTTTTCATATCCCTGAATCTAGTTACCACTCATTAACATCTTAACATTAAAAAAGATACATTAGAAATTATGAAATAATTATTGATAATTATCATTGAGGCCATAGTTTAAAAGTTCAAATTTATTTCGGTTTTACATAATGTCTCTTTTTGGGTTGCCCTGGGTCTATCCAGGGATACCATATTCTATATTGAGTTGTCATGTTGCCATAAGAATTACTTGGTTGTGACAGTTTTTTAGGCTTTTTTTGTTGTGATGATCTTGACATTTCTAGTAGTTCAGTTCAGTTGCTCAGTCAGTGTCTGACCCTTTGCGGACCCCATGGACTTGCAACACGCCAGGGCTTCCTATCTATCACCAACTCCCGGAGCTTATTCAAAACCTCATGGTCCATTGAGTTGGTGAGGCCATCCAACCAATCTCAAACCTCTGTCGTCCCCTTCGCCACCTTCCCTTTGAATTCTTCCCAGCATCAAGGGTTCATTCTCAAATGAGGTGGGTTTTCTTTGCAGTAGGTGGCCAAAGTATTGGAATTTCAGCCTTCAGCATCAGTCCTTCTGATGAAATTCTGGTCAGGTATTTTGAAGAAATGTTCCCTAAATTTGATCTTGTCTGATGTTTTCCATCATGATTTGATTGGGGATATAAGGTTTTAGGGAGGAAGATCCCAAAGGTAAAGTACCATTTTCATCAGTGTCATATCAAGAGTGCACACAGCCAACAAACCTTATCACTGTTGAAGGTTAACCTAGCTCACGTGTCTCAGCTAGTGTTTTTCTTCGGATTTATGCATTGTAAGTTACTCTTAGTTCCTCCATGTTGACTTTTTTTTCCCGCCATAACTATTCTCTTCCGGGAGGAGTGAACGTTACTCATGCACAAATATTCCTCATAAATTATGGAATGAGGTTATTTCTTTCACCTCCTTGAGGGTGATGTATTTGCATAAAATTCTTTGAAATTCTGCATGGGAGATTTGTTTTCTTATGCACCATATTATCTGTTTCAGAGTCATTTATTTACCTCATTGTGATCAACCTTATTTGGTGATTTATCCAGTACTACTTTAATTGTTGCTCAAAATTGGTCTGGCTTTTGGCCATTGAGACCTCTTATTCGATGGTTCCTGTGATCTTTTGGACAAAACATCCATTATTATATTTGTGTGTGTGTTCGTCTTTGTGATTTTGAGCAGTTTCATACTCTTTTGTACTATTAGATGCTTCTCATATTCATCTTGTATATTTCCCTGGTTATATCCCTAGTAGAATAAGAGCCATTTCTTTCAAGGAGCCCTGGTACTTTCGCAATGAACTACTTAATACTTAGAAACCATATACTAGAAATCAGATACAGGTACAAGATCTGAGAGGTCAATGTGCTTTGTGTAAGCATTCTTAATATGTTAGGGCTTCTCCGCATGATAGCAAGAAAATGGTATGTGTGCATTCAAACCCATCTGTATAAACATATCTATAAGTATTTTTTATATGAAACCATTTTGTAGACTGTATTAAGCTAAACCATGAGTTCATAGCTGATGTTTCCAAACTCTATTCTATGGATCATTCTAGTCTTCCCTGCTTATCTGCAATCTCCCATTTCAACAGTGCGAATCTTGGTTCCTACCTCCCTGCTTGTTTATTTAATTCCAGTATACATGAATAGTACCATCAGAATTGTTAACCCATTCTCACTGTGGGAAACAAGTTTTGTCAATTAAGGTACTGTGCTTATGTATAGTTGTGATAAAGTGTGTGAAAGTCGCTCAGTCGTGTCCAACTCTTTGTGACCCCATGGATTATATGGTCCATGGAATTCTCCAGGCCAGAATACTGGAGTGGGTAGCCTTTCCCTTTTCCAGGGGATCTTCCCAACCCAACGATCGAACCCAGGTCTCCTGTATTGCAGGCGGATTCTTTACCAGCTGAGCCACAAAGGAACCTAGCTCATTTCTTTTTATCACTGAATTACATCCCTGTCTGAATGTACCCTAGTTTACCTATTCAACTAGTGAAGAACATTTTGGTTGCTTCTGGTTTTTATACAACTGTAAGCACAATCAGTTCTAATTATTCATGATAGTTCTGTAAAGTCACTGTGAACAACTGAATTAGTGAATACAGACTTTTTGCTCCTAGGGGAAATACAGGATCAGAGTCCTGTAAAAAGAAGAATGGAACTGGAGGAATCACCTGCCTGACTTCAGACTATACTACAAAGCCACAGTCATCAAGACAGTATGGTACTGGCACAAAGACAGAAATATAGATCAATGGAACAGAATAGAAAGCCCAGAGATAAATCCACAAACCTATGGTCACCTTATCTTCGACAAAGGAGGCAAGGATATACAATGGAAAAAAGACAACCTCTTTAACAAGTGGTGCTGGGGAAAACTGGTCAACCACCTGTAAAAGAATGAAACTAGAACACTTTCTAACACCATACACAAAAAAATAAACTCAAAATGGATTAAAGATCTAAATGTAAGACCAGAAAACTATAAAAAACTCCTAGAGGAGAACATAGGCAAAACACTCTCCGACATAAATCACAGCAGGATCCTCTATGACCCACATCCCAGAATTTTAGAAATAAAAGCAAAAAAATAAACAAATGGGACCTAATGAAACTTAAAAGCTTTTGCACAACAAAGGAAACTATAAGCAAGGTGAAAAGACAGCCCTCAGATTGGGAGAAAATAATAGCAAACGAAGCAACAGACAAAGGATTAATCTCAAAAATATACAAGCAACTCCTCCAGCTCAACTCCAGAAAAATAAATGACCCAATCAAAAAATGGGCCAAAGAACTAAACAGACATTTCTCCAAGGAGACATACAGATGGCTAAAAAACACATGAAAAGATGCTCAACATCACTCATTATCAGAGAAATGCAAATCAAAACCACAATGAGGTACCATTACACGCCAGTCAGGATGGCTGCTATCCAAAAGTCTACAAGCAATAAATGCTGGAGAGGGTGTGGAGAAAAGGGAACCCTCTTACACTGTTGGTGGTGGGAATGCAAATTAGTACAGCCACTATGGAAAACAGTGTGGAGATTTCTTAAAAAGCTGGAAATAGAACTGCCATATGACCCAGCAGCAATCCCACTTCTGGGCATACACACCAAGGAAACCAGATCTGAAAGAGACACGTGCACCCCAATGTTCATCGCAGCACTGTTTATAATAGCCAGGACATGGAAGCAACCTAGATGCCCATCAGCAGACGAATGGATGAGGAAGCTGTGGTACATATACACCATGGAATATTACTCAGCCATTAAAAAGAATTCATTTGAATCAGTTCTAATGAGATGGATGAAACTGGAGCCCATTAT
The DNA here is from genome assembly GCA_020976825.1 of Odocoileus hemionus. Taxonomy (NCBI): domain Eukaryota; kingdom Metazoa; phylum Chordata; class Mammalia; order Artiodactyla; family Cervidae; genus Odocoileus; species Odocoileus hemionus. The sequence continues at coordinate 20,128 of JAJLRB010005309.1, read as the reverse complement.
ACAGAGCGAAGTAAGCCAGAAAGATAAAGACCATTACAGTATACTAACACATATATATGGAATTTAGAAAGATGGTAACGATAACCCTATATGCAAAACAGAAAAAGAGACTCAGATGTATAGAACAGACTTGTGGACTCTGTGGGAGAAGGCGAGGGTGGGATGTTTCAAGAGAACAGCATCGAAACATGTATATTATCTAGGGTGAAACAGATCACCAGCCCAGGTTGGGATGCATGAGACAAGTGCTCGGGCCTGGTGCACTGGGAAGACCCAGAGGGATCGGGTGGAGAGGGAGGTGGGAGGGGGGACTGGGATGGGGAATACATGTAAATCCATGGCTAATTCATTTCAATGTATGACAAAAACCACTGCAATGTTGTGTAAAGTAATTAGCCTCCAACTAATAAAAATAAATGGAAAAAAAAAAAAAAAGAAACTGTATCATTTGCAAATCTAACCTTTTTGATGTTGTATTACTTTTTGAAATGCGAGTCAGCTAGCCAAGAGAGTTTAGCATTTTCCTCACTCTGGGTAACATGAGTCTTCCGCCTCATGACAATGTGATTCACTATACTTTTAAAAATATTCTTAAAAAAAAAAATTCTTAAGTTTTAGATACAAAGCAAAATTGAACACAAAGTACAGGCCTTATATGCCTTCCCTGACCCATGCAACTTCCTCTCCTATCAACATCCCACACCAAAGTTATCTTTCTACCATCTCTGTAGTTTTGTCTTTTCCAGAATGTCATATTCTTGGAATCATACAGTATGCTGCCTTTTCAGATTGGCTTCTTGCACTTAGTAATACGCATTTCCTTCATGTCTTTCCATGAGCTGATAGCTCATTGCTTTTTAGGGCTGAATAATGTTCCATTGTCTGAATGTAGTAGTTAATTTTTCCATTAACCTATTGAAGGAAATCTTTTTTGCTTCTAAGTTCAGGGAATAAAGCTGCTGTGAACATCTATGTGTACATTTTTGTGTGGATATAACTTTTCGACTCATTTGGGGTATATGAAGGAGCATGATTGCTCAATTATATAATCAAAGTAAGTTTAATTTTCTAAGAAACTGCCAAATTGTCTTTCAAAGTGGCTACACCATTTTGCATTCCCACTAGCAATGAATGAGAGCTCTTGTTGTTCTACATTCTCACCAGTTATTTATTGTCAGTTTTTAGATTTAGCCATTGTAATAGGTATCTTGTGATATCTAATTGTTATTTTTGTTTTAAGTTCCCTGATGACATTGATGTTGAGTGTCTTTTTATATGCTTGTTTTCTATCTGTATATCTTCTTTAGCGAGCAATCTGTTCTCAATTTTTAAACTGAGTTGTTAATTTTCTTATTGTTGAGTTTTAAATATTTTTTGGTATATTTTTGTTTATCTGATGTGTCTTTTGCAAATATTTTCTGCCAATCTGTGACTTGTCTTCTCATTCTCTTGACTTTTAGAAGTAAAATTTTGAAGGCAACTTCATCAATACTCCTTTTTAAAAATTTTTTGCCCATTTTTCTTGATGAATTTTGCTGTCTGTCAACTTCTATAAAATGTCTTACAGGGATTTATATTTATCTGCTCTGGGAACTGGAAAACCACTGAAAGCATTTTAAATACTTCTGAATTAGCATGAAAATATAAGGAATCCTTGTGTAGTTTTTGTTTTCAATACAACCCTGAAATTATGGGGTCCCTCTATCATGTGAAAAAAATTTCCATTACTTTTGTAGTCTTAATTTAATAACTCAACATTTGTCTCTCAACAAATGCCAAGTCAGTCTCTAATGAGGTGATGATTTTTTAAAACTTATTGTTATAATGGATTTTTATTTATTATTTTACTGGTATTGTGACAAATTCTCACCACTGGTTTTAAATTCTATGTTGTTATCATTTTTAATATGTTGTTTTCTTTTTGTCTAAATTTTGTTGGGAAAAGAACAAGTAAGAATTAAAAACTCCACCTTTTATGTCATGATATATGCTTTATATGTGTTTGCAACATCTTTGATAAATATCCTAAGTAGTTTTTTTCTTGCAGGAAGTATTTTTGGACTAGTTGGCTTTTTCTATAGTTTCGGGGGATAGCCATGTTGGAGTCATAGACTGTGAGGCTAGTCAGATCACAAGATATTAGAAATGAAAGGAGCCTCCAGCATTTTCTAGTTATGTTTCCTTATTTATAGGGGAGGAAACTGAGACCTATGAGTCCATAAGTTGGGTAAAATTAAAATGAGTTTGTGACTTTATAATCCAGATCTTCTCCTAATCTATGCTGTTGTCCTCTGAACCAAATGCAAGACCATAGTTGGACATTCAAGCAGTACATTCCACTACCCAGTAAGAACCAATAGGATAGATGTCTTTTACACCACATTTATTTTTATCAGTTGTTGTTTGCTGGTTTCTTCACTTGGCAGTTGTGATGTGTGTGGGTCTCACTTGATTTCCAGGTTCCTGGTTGTAGCCATAGACCCTGGCATCTCTGCCCATGAGTATCACTCCCTCTTCCAGATCAGTGGTGATGCCTGCCCAATAACTTTGTTTTTCAGGCGACCAAAGCTGTGCCCTAGATGTCACAGTCATATGGATGAGAAGAAAAGAAATTTAGTTTACCAGGAAGATGGCACTGAAACTAAAATCAGCCCTACAGATGATACTTCTGCCCTCATGACTGCATCCCAGGATATCAAACACACACTGAGGGAGGGGACCCACTGGTTGTACACCATTTTCTTTCTGTGTAGGTGCCCACACTCTGCTGTCCTACACTTGCTGCCTATGCTATACTAAGGAGAAAGGAAATTTTCTGCCTTAATTTCTGAGTCAAAAGTGAGTTTTGAATGATGACAGAGGTTTTGTAACTGTATATATTCTTTCAGAAAGGTGTGATCTTGTTGCCAAAATATTGGGACATTTTGTATTTTGATGCTATATGGGGGAAATGAGATAAAATATTTGAAACGGGACTATTCAGGAAAATACACAGAGTCATTGTACTTAGACACATGCAGATGAGCCTGATTTTCTCTATCTTTCGTCACTCAGGTTCTGTTTTCGTGAATTCCCAGTAAGCCTTACATAGGGCCATAGAGTATCACTAGCTTAGTCTGTGACACAGATAAATATCTGAGAATGGTCTTTTTCTCCATATGAGATTAGATGTCATGAAACTAGAGAGTCAGGGAGTTTGAAAGGCTGAGGAAATGGGCTATCACTTAAGCATTTCCTTTGAGGCAGTTTACTTAACTGCTTTTAATGAAAATCCTGACAATGGAGTCTGTTGTGGACCTACAGTGTTTGACTCTTGATTCTAAATTAAGCCCTCAAAATAACTTAGGTTTCCAGAGCACTTTCCTGAAGGGGATAGCGGGCCTCATGTTTCTTAGTGTTTTTTTAAACTTTCTATCTTTCCATTTCTCTATCCCATAATTGTCTCTCTCGATTTCTGAGCACTCCTCCCTATACAGAACTATCTGTACCTGACTCACTCTGTCTGGCTCTTCCTCAATCAAGAAACTGAAAGATTCCAGCAAGGCCCTGCCCTCAGGCTTCTACCTTCTCAACTGATTGTTCCCCAGGTAACCCCAGCTTTGGAGAGGGGGTGGAGTTTGCTGCTCTGCCATATTGGAGTGAGGACTTGATGAGGCCTGGGTTCCTGAGGATGTGAAGGGTGGAGGTCAGGGGAAAGACCTCGGTGAAATACCTGAAGGTGGTCTTCGTTGATCGTTGGATTAGGGTCTAGGGCAGCAAGCTGACTGATCAGAGGACTGTCCTCTCAGGTTTGGGGCCTGGATCCCTGATGGCTGCTCTCCAGTGCCTGGCAGCAGTCTTCCCAACTTTGGGGTCATTGCAGCATCTGAAGTCTTGGTGCTTCTGTACCAAATAAGAGGAGGCTGTGAATGTGTGAGGGAGAGAGATCTCACCCTTGGGGCCCCCTCCCTGGCCTCCACTGTCCTTAAGGATTTATTTTGTTGTCAGACTCCACCAGGAATGGGCATCACTAGCTCTGGGAATTGCAATTCCCTCATGATCTTGTGTCCTATAAGAGAGAGCCCTTAGTGGGATTGGGAGATGTGTCTTAAGTTATCAGAGCCTATGTTTTCATCAGGAAAGTCAGGTAAATTCCTCATGTTTGCCTCAGAGAGGGATACTGAAATAAATCATTGATCCAATATGGTTTTGACCAATCAAAAGTGCTCCTCATATGTAAAGGTTTATAATAATTACATTTAAGATTTATGTAAATACAAGATTGCCAGTCCTTTATTCCTTTCATGCTTTCAGCAATGATCAATTTAAACTATAGTGATATATCTTTTTAAGAGGAATGCTTTTCTACTTCACTAGGGTCAACTCTCTAGAGTAGGATCAAATTGGGTTGAAACAGGGATCTAGGAAGTTCACCTTATCCATTTCCTGGTTCAGGTGGAACTGTATCTGAAACAGGTCAAAGTGATTTTTAAAAGTACTTCCGAAGTCCTCTGCAGAACATGCTGCTGCTTCTTACTACCCAGTACTCTGTTTTTCAGTTTTCACTATCGTAAAGTTTTACCTAGTGTCTAAATTAAATCTCTGGTGGTGGCCTGACCTTTTTTCTCCTAGTCTGTTTTTGGATGGAATGTTGAGGCATTGGACTTTCAAGTTTTAAAAATTTTCTTTTTCTAAGTCCTTCTCTAAGTTCCTCATTTTTTACTTTTTTGTGTGTGTGGCATTCCTTTCTTATCTGCCATTCTTTCTGTGTCTCCTTTTTTCCCTTAAATTGAGTGAATAGATTCTCCCAAAATCTGTATGGTGAGGTGCAGACTGATCGTGAAATTCCAGAGATTTCTGGTGGGGCTGAGGATGAAGGAGGAAGCCCCGGCTCTGTGGTTCACCATTAATTTAGAGTAGTGGGGGACCCCCTTCTGAGGTACATGTTGGAAGTACAGTGTTCTGAAGACTCAAGGCTGAGACGGCAGTATTCCTAGTCACTACACCCATATCCAGGTGGATGCTATCTCCCTTAGGGACTCTCAAAAGAGGGTCACTTACCCAGTCTTGGATGCAGATGATGTGGGTGTGGCGGAGCTCATCCCTGAGTGGGACACAGGAAGGAATCATTCCATTGCAGGGGTCTGAAAGTATCTCCTTAGGAGCCTTGAGCCCTGCTCACATCCTTAGTTTGGAGTATGGCCAGTCAAAGTGGGAGAGACCAGAACTTGTGGAGAAGCTAAAGAACTATAGGCCTGTCAGAGAGGCAGTTGCAGAACATGACACTGGATATCTGGTCACTTACGAAGTATATATTGAATCATGGCCACCGGATCCCCATTTAACCAGCTCTGGGCATTAGGAGTTAGTCAGATTCCTCAGTCCCAGGGCACTGACACTAGATTATGTCCTTGTCTCTTTTTTTAGTATGGAAAATACAAGGAGATGAATTATTCTCGTCTTATTCTGCATTCACCCACCCGCCCACCTTTTAGGAAGCAGGAAACAATAACAACAACAATCAAGATCCTAAATCCATGTTTTTTACATTGGGTCATCAAGCAGGTATTCCAGGGCCTGTAGTAACCTATTTGGAAAACAGCCTTCCTTGAATAAAGGAGAACCTCTTTCAAGCTTAGATAAACTTAGCCCTTTTGACCTGTTGACCCTTAGGGCTCAGCAGCTAAGAGAAGTTTTCCCTGTACCTCATGATGGATTCTGCTTGGCCATATTTCCGTATTTTTGGTCCTGTCTGCTGCCCTGCATGGGCCTGAGGAATGGAAACTGATATTCAGAATTCAGCAGAGATTCCTGGGTGGTAACTTATGGATACTTCCAGTACACGAATCACTGAATGCTATTAATCTTATGCGCACCTCCCAAAGCTAAGATCACCTCCAAACCATACAGAGATAGCATATGCTACAGAATGATAACACAATAGCTTGCATCACTGAGCAAGTCCTGTTTGGAGAACACTTCAAAAAAAACAAAACTGAGTAGTGATACTTTTGGCCTTCCCAGGTGTCACTAGTGGTAAAGAATCCACAAGCCAGTGCAGGAGACATAAGAGATATGGGTTTGATCCCTGGACCAGGAAGATCTCTTGGAGTAGGCAATGGCACCCCACTCCAGTATTCTTGCCTAGAGAATCCCATGGGCAGAGGAGCCTGGTGGGCTATAGTCCATGGGATCACAAAGAGTCAGACATGACCGAGCGACTAAGCACAGCAATACATTTAACCCAAATTAGATGATCAGTTATAAATGTTCTTATGGACAAATATTATAATATACATTGAATTAAAAATGAAAAAAAGGAGTTGATTTCCAATGTTGTGTCAGTTTCTGGTGTACAGCAAAGTGGTTCAGTTATATGTATACATATATTCATTCTTTATCAGATTCTTTTCCCATATGGGTTATTACAGAGGTTGAGTGGAGTTCCCTGTGCTATACAGTAAGTCCTTGTTGGTTATCTGTTTTATATTTAGTAGGATATTTCAGTGAACTCATTTATATCCTTGGTATTCAAAGTCTGATTCATGAACCACAGGTTCCAGCATCGCATGACAGCTTCTTAGAAATAAAGAACCCGAGTCTCAGGCCTATTGAATGAAGTACCAAGGTAATTTGTATACATTCAAATATTTGAAAAGCCCTGATTTATAAGTTCCCTTTTGGAAAGGAAGGAACACCATCTATGGCTAAATGTATGCTATAATTCTAGGCTCCTGGAGGAGGGCATGGCAACCCACTCCAGTATTCTTGCCTGGAAAATCACCATGGATAGAGGAGCCTGGTGCTCTACAGTCCATGGGGTTGCAAAGTGTTGGACATGATTGAGCAACTAAGACAGCACCTGCGTGTTTTAATTTGAAACATTAAAATCTGCATATGATCATTTGAGTACTATAATTTGACCACCCTAAATAATCATTCCATTTTGGCTTCCCCAATCTTCAGTGCCTCCTAAACCCTAAACACAGAGCTGGGAAGCTTCCCTCCAATTGTTGTCTCTCCTCTCCTGACAAGTGCCTTGTCTGACAGGGCTGAGAGTGTCCTCTGGCCCTCAACAACCTTTCCAAGGGAGAAAGGGATCCTGCTGTCCCTGTCCAGATAACTGGACTGAAAAGAGGAGAGACTAGCAGGGCCCAGACTCCAGCTTTCAGCCAAATAGAAGCTCCCACCTTGAGACTTTGATTATGAACTCCTTATTCCCTCCCCTCACCCTTGGTTTACCCAAACCTTGAAATATTGCTCTTTACCTCGAATCCGGGCATCTTCCTGCAGCTGAGAAAAATGAGAGAAAGTCAGAGAGTCAGGGGCCACTCTCCTCTTCAGTGTACCAGCTAGACTTGGTAAGATTATAGGGATGTCTGCGTGAGACATGTGGGCTTCTTGGAAATGTAATGAAATTTGATGTTTCCTGAAAGAATGTGTGTTGTTTTTGTATGCCTCACATCAAACACAATGCACTGCATATAGCATATTCAGTAAATGTTTGCTGAATAATAAATAGGACAAACTCTGGCCTTATTAGGGGTGGGAGATGCACACTTCATTACCTACAGTCATAATGATTCATGCAGTGGCCTCTCCTCTCTCATTCTCTCTGGCCTTTCTGTGCTCTCTGTTTTCTGGCCTCTTTCATTCTCTTCAGGGTTCCCCAGTGGCTCAGATGGTAAAGAATGTACCTGGAATGCAGGAGACCTAGGTTCGATCCCTGGGTCGGGATGATCCTCTGGGGAATAGAATGGCAACCCACTTCCGTATTCTTGCCTGGAGAATCCCATGGACAGAGGAGCCTGGCAGGCTACAGTCCATGGGATCACAAGGAGTAGGGCATGACTGAGTGACATTCACTTTTCTTTTCACTTTCACCCTCCTCATTCAAGAGAAGACTCTACACCTGGAAATCACAAGATGTCAATACTGAAATCAGATTGATTATATTCTTTGCAGCCTAGATGGAGAAGCTCTGTACAGTCAGCAAACACAAGAACAGGAGCTGACTGTGGCTCAGATCATGAACTCTTTATTGCCAAATTCAGGCTTTAATTGAAGAAAGTAGGGAAAACCACTAGATCATTCAGGTATGACCTGAATCAAATCCCTTACGATTATACAGTGGAAGTGACAAATAGATTTAAGGGATTATATCTGATAGAGTCCTGAAGAACAATGGATGGAGGTTCATGACATTGTACAGGAGGCAGTGATCAAGACCATCCCCAAGAAAAAAAAATACAAAAAGGCAAAATGGCTGTCTGAGGAGGCCTTACAAATAGCTGTGAAAAAAGAAGAGAAGCTAAAGGCAAAGGAGAAAAGGAAAGATATACCCATTTGAATGCAGAGTTCCAAAGAATAGCAAGGATAGAGGGATACGAAAGCCTTGCTCAGTGATCAATGCAAAGAAATAGATGAAAACAATAGAATGAGAAAGACTTGAGATCTTTTCAAGAAAATTAGAGATACCAAAGGAATATTTCATGCAAAGATGGGCTCAATAAAGGACAGAATTGGTATAGACCTAATGGAAGCAGAAGATATTATGAAGAGGTGGCAAGAATACACAGAAGAACAATACAAAAAAGATTTCATGACCCAGATAACCACGATGGTGTGATCACTCACCTAGAGCCAGACATCCTGGAATGTGAAGTCAAGTGGGCCTTAGGAAGCATCACTACGAACAAAGCTAGTGGAGGTAATGGAATTCCAGTTGAGCTATTTCAAATCCTAAAAGATGATGCTGTGAAAGTGCTACACTCAGTATGTCAGCAAATTTGGAAAACTCAGCAGTGGCCACAGGACTGGAAAAGGTCAGTTTTCATTCTAATCCCAAAGAAAGGCAATGCCAAAGAATGTTCAAACTACCACACAATTGCACTCATCTCACACGCTAGCAAAGTAATGCTCAAAATTCTCCAAGCCAGGCTTCAATAGTACGTGAAGCACGGACTTCCAGATGTTCAAGTTGGGTTTAGAAAAGGCAGAGGAACCAGAGATCAAATTGCCAACATCCATTGCGTCATCAAGAAAGCAAGAGAGTTCCAGAAAAACATCTACTGCTTTATTGACTACACCAAAGCCTTTGACTGTGTGGATCACAACAAACTGTGGAAATTGTTCAAGAGACAGGAAAACCAGATCACCTGACCTGACTCCTGAGAAATCTGTGTGCAGGTCAGGAAGCAACAGTTAGAACTGAACTTGAAACAACAGACTGGTTCCAAATCGGTAAAGGATTACATCAAGACTGTGTGTTGTCACCCTGCTTATTTAACTTATATGCAGAGTATATCATGAGAAGTGATAGGCTGGATGAAGCACAAGCTGGAATCAAGATTACCAGGAGAAATATCAATAACCTCAGATACGCAGATGGCACCACCCATGGCAGAAAGTGAAGAAGAACTTGATGAAAGTGAAAGAGGAGAGTGAAAAAGATGGCTTTAAAACTCAGAAAATGAAGGCCATGGCATTCAGTCTCATCACTTCATAGCAAATAGATGGGGAAACAATGGAAATAGTGAGAGACTATTTTTGGGGGTTCCAAAATCACTGCAGATGGTGACTGCAGCCATGAAATTAAGAGACCCTTGCTCCTTGGAAGAAAAGCTATGATCAACCTAGACAGCATATTAAAAAACAGAGACATTACTTTGCCTACAAAGGTCCATATAGTCAAAGCTATGGTTTTTCCAGTAGTCATGTACGGATGTGAGAGTTGGACTATGAAGAAAGCTGAGCACCAAAGAATTGATGCTTTTGAACTGTGGTGTTGGAGAAGACTCTTGAAAGTCCCTTGGACAGCAAGAAGATTAAACCAGTCCATCTTAAAGGAAGTCAGTCCTGAATATTCATTGGAAGGACTGATGCCAAAGCTGAAACTCCAATACTTTGGCCACCTGATGTGAAGAACTGACTCATTTGAAAAGACCCTGATGCTGGGAAAGATTGAAGGCAGGAGGAGAAGGGGATGACAGAGGATGAGATGGTTGGATGGCATCACCATCTCAATGGACATGAGTTTGAGCAAGCTCAGGGAGATGGTGATGAACAGGGAAGCCTGGCATGCTGCTACAGTCTATGGGGTTTCAAAGAGTCGGACATGACAGAACCACTGAACTGAGCTGACTCCTCATTGTGTATGCATTGGTTCTCTGAGATGAACCTTTAAGTATCTGTTTTTTAAAAAATTCCCTCTTACTCATCCCAGAGTAAATAGCTGCTGATGCTATGTACTTTGGGGCCCCTGAGCTCCCGTGAGCTGGCTAGATGGTGTTTCTACATAACAGTGCTCTGGGGCAAGGAAGTGCTTTCTAGTTCTGTCTCTCCCAGATATCTTTTGCTTGACTTTCTTCTCTCCATGTGCCTGTTTCAAGGTGTTTGTCACACTGACATAACAGTCTGCACCAGCCCAGGTGTTCCATGAGGGCAGGGTCTGTGTCTGATGAACCCCATGAAGAACCACTAGACCTAGAATAGAGCTTCAGCACAGGAGATGTCAGGTGGGACACTTAACTTTGTTTATGGGCCTTGAAAGGATGAAATCAACACATGTGAGTCCCACTTATGGACAAACCTCCTCCTCTCACTAGCTCAAGTCCTGCTTGGAGGACACTTAGGAAGGACACAGGGGACTAAAATTCTGGGTAACGTGGAGGCGCTCTGAGGCTGAGGAATACTTTGTGAAAATACCAAGCTTTTGATCTCTTCTCCCTTTTACCTCCAGCCAGATGGAGGCGGAGGCTGCTGTAGTTTTTTCCTAGAGTAAGTTCCAGACACAGCAGCAGGATACAATGGAATGGCTTCTTGAACTATAGAAAAAGGCTTAGTTCAAAGGCTAAGAGTGATCCAGTTAGTGAAGTAGAGGAAATTTCTTTCAGGTCCTTTTGGTCCAACCTTGGTAGGACTGAGACACATCAACACCTTGAGCAAGCAAATGTAGTAACTCAATGTCTGGGGTAAGCCAATAATATACTCCATTTTTGGACTATATTTTTAGATATTTAATTAGTGTTTGTATAGAAAAAATTCTAGAACCTGCATGAAAGAGCAGAAGAGGAGGGTTGTTGCAGAGCGAAATTTAGCTCTGGACTCTTAATTTGTACACCCTATAATTAATAAACATACTATCTTAATAGTTTACCATGTCATTTGGATCCCCCCAACTCAGTCACCTATCTGTTTCACATAACTGCATAGCATTCTTGCTGAGAGTAGTTCTGATAGATATGTTTTTCTCTCTGTATTATCATATTTTCATAAGGGAATTGTTAGGCATCTTCTGGTCTTACTTACTAGACTGACAAATGAGTACTAGTCTTTTAAGGGAGAAATCCCTAGATAAAGAAATGAAACTAAAAGCTTGATCAAAGTCAACAGCACAGAAGGGTACAGGAAAATCAGAAGCAAGAGAAGTGATATGGCCGGGGAATTTAGAGAGTGGAAATTTAATCTCACCTCATTTTGTATATCCTTAAAGGCCATTAGCACCTGACAAGACAAAAAATTATGGAAAAATTAATGTTACAGACTTTATTACAAAGGGATTTTATATGTAGAATCTCTCAGTCATTATTAGGCTGTAGAGTATGAATGCCAACAGACTATGGCTTCCTAGCTTAAAGAAATAAATCTCATTGAATTTCACTCTCATATTTCTGGGCCACCATTTCTTCATATGGTAGGTGGGTGAAATACAGGAAGTTATTTAAAGAAGGCCAAGCTGTGAAAGGAAGTCAATGAAACCCACTATTGTACTTCATTTCATTGGTGTTTGTTCTGAAGCTAAACATAGCTGTGGAAATCAACACATTTGCATTTAGATTATAATACACCAGTAGGCCAAGACCATGTGTTGGTGAGAACATAGAGAAGCTCAAACTCTCATATATTGTTGGAAGAAGTACAGAAGTGTGTGATCACTGTGGGAAAAGCTCTGGCAGATTCTTCTAAAACTAAACATGCACCTATATTCTTCACCCAGATATAGATGGAGACCGTGACTATTGGTAGTCTGAGTTTCTTCATTTTGGGGAAAGGATGAGGACTTTAAGACAGATAGGTATATTTTATTCAGTTGAAATATAGATTTGTTTTGTTGATATTCAGGAATTTTAACATGCTTTGTTGTTCATTCGCTAAGTTATGTCTGACTCTTTGCAATTCCTTGGACTGCAGCACCCCAGGCTCCCCTGTTGTCTGGAGTTTGCTTGGATTCATGTGCTTTAAGTCAGTGATGCTATCTCATCCTCTACCATCCCTATATCCTTTTGTCATCAATCTTTACCAGCATCACAGGTTTTCAGGTGAGTCAGCTCTTCATATCAGGTTGCCAAAGTATTAAAGCTTCAGCGTCAGTCCTTGCAGTGAATATTCAGGGTTGATTTCCTTTAGGATTGACTAGTTTGATCTTTCAGTCCAGAGGACTCTCAGGAGTCTTCTCCAGCACAATTTGAAAGCATCAATTCTTTGGCACTCAAGTTTTCTTTATGGTCCAACTCTCACATCTGTATATGACTACTGAAAAAAACATAGTTTTGACTATATGGACCTTTGTTGGCAAAGTGATGTCTTTGGTTTTTAACATGCTGTCTAGGTTTGTCATAGTTTTCCTTCCAAAGAGCAAGTATCTTTTAGTTTCATGGCTTCAGTCACTGTCCACAGTGATTTTGGAGCCCAGGAAAATAAAATCTGTCACTGTTTCCACTTTTTCATCATCTCTGTGCCGTGAAGTGATGGGACTGGGTGCCATGATCTTACTTAGTTTTTGAATGTTGAGTTTTGAGTCAGCTTTTTCACTCTCCTCTTTTACCCTCTCATAAAGAGGCTCCTCACTTTCTGCTGTTAAAATGATATCATCTGCATATCTGAGGTTACTGATGTTTCTCCTGGCAGTCTTGATTCCAAGTTGTGATTCACCCAGCCTGACATTTTTGCATGATACACTCTGCATAGAAAATTAAATAAGCTGAGTGACAATATAGAGCTTTGACCTACTCCTTTCCCAATTTTGAACCAGACTGTTGTTCCATGTCTGGTTCTAACTGTTGCTTCTTGACCTGCATACAGGTTTCTTAGGAGACAGGTGAGGTGGTCTGGTACGCCTGTCTCTTTATCTGCATTGTTTGTTGCAATCCACACAAAGGCTTTAAAATAGTCAATGAAGCAAATGTAGATGTTTTTCTGTAACTCGCTTGCTTTCTCTATGATCCAACGAATGTTGGCAATTTGACCTCTGGTTTCTCTGCCTCTTCGTGGTGTTTGGAAACTTCCTCTATTATGACTCCCTTCCCAGGACGGGTCTCCACCCCTAGCTCTTTTGTCTCTCTTTTTATCTTTTATATTTTGCCCTACCTCCTTTCAAAGATGATGGGCTGCTTTTCTGGGCGCCTGAGGTCTTCTGCTAGCGGTCAGAAGTTGTTTTGTGAAGTTTGCTCAGCGTTCAAATGTCCTTTCGATGAATTTGTAGGGGAGAAAGTGGTCTCCCTGTCCTATTCCTCTGCCATCTTGGCTCCTCCTTCTTTGCCTCTTTGAAATTCAGCTTGTACGTCTGGAAGTTCTTAGTTCATGTACTGCTAAACCTAGCTTGAAGGATTTTGAGCATTACTTTGCTAACTTGTGAAATGAGCGCAATTGTATGGTAGCTTGAACATTCTTTGGCATTGCCTTTCTTTGGGATTGGAATAAAAACTGATCTTTTCCAGTCTTGTGGCCACTGCTGAATTTTCCAAATTTGCCGGCATATTGAGTGCAGCACTTTCACAGCATCATCTTTTAGGATTTTAAATAGCTCAGCTGGTATTCCATCGCCTCCACCAGCTTTGTTGGTAGTAATGCTTCCTAAGGCCCACTTGACTTCACACCCCAGGATGTCTGGCTGTAGGTGAGTGACCACACCATTATGGTTATCGGGTCATTAAGACCTTTTTTGTACAGTTCTTCTGTGTATTCTTGCTACCTCTTCTTAATCTCTTCTACCTGTTAGGTCCTTTATCATGCCATCCTTGCTTGAAGTGTTCCCGTGATATCTCCAGTTTTCTTGAAGAGACCTCTAGTCATTTCCATTCTGTTGTTTTCCTCTATTTCTTTGTATTGTTAGTTTAAGAAGGCTTTCTTATCTTTCCTTGCTTTTCTCTGGAACTCTGCATTCAGTTGGGTATATCTTTCCCTTTCTCCCCTGCTTTTTGCTTCTTTTCTTTCCTCAGCTATTTGTAAAGCCTCCTTAAACAACCACTTTGCCTTCTTGCATTTCTTTTTCTTTGAAATGATTTTGGTCACTGTGTCCTGTACACTGTTACAAACCTCTGTCCATAGTTCTGGCACTCTGTCTACCAGATCTAATCCCTTGAATCTATTTGTAATCTCCACTGTATAATCATAAGGAATTTGATATAGGTCACACCTGAATGGCCTAGTAACTTTCCTACTTTCACATGCTTATAAGGGAGCATGTAGAATCTGAATAGTCAGTGGGATGGGCTGTGCCAGTTATCAGCTTATTGCTTCTCATCAACCCTGTGTTCATTCTTTGTTTTATCAGCTCAGTTGCTCAGTTGTGTCCAACCCTTTGCAACCCCATGGACTGCAGCACGCCAGACCTCCCTGTCCATCACCAACTCCCAGAGTTTACTCAAACTCATGTCCAGCAAACTGGTGATGCCATCCAACTATCTCATCCTCTGTCGTCCCCTTTTCCTCCTGCCTTCAATCTTTCCCAGCATCAGGGTCTTTTCAAAAGAGTTAGTTCTTCACATCAGGTGGCCAGAGCATTGGAGTTTCAGCTTTAGCATCAGTCCTTCCAATGAATATTCAGGACTGATTTCCTTTAGGATGGACTAGTTGGATCTCCTTGCTGTCCAAGGGACTTGCAAGAGTCTTCTCCAACACCACAGTTCAAAAGCATCAATTCTTCAGTGCTCAGCTTTATTTATAGTCCAACTCTCACATCCATACATGACTACTGGAAAACCATAGCTTTGACTAGATGGACTTTTCTTGGCAAAGTAATGTCTCTGTTTTTTAATATACTGTCTAGGTTGGTCATAACTTTTCTTCCAAGGAGCAAGTGTCTTTTAATTTCATGGCTTGCAGTCACCATCTGCAGTTTTATATTCATCTCTTATATATTTATATAAATCTCTTATATATTTATATTTGTTTTATATTCATCTCTTGTTAACATTGTAAGTATCCAATTATGTACTGGTTCCCCATAGGAAGGTTTTCTGACCCTTATATAATCAATTCTTCAGTAATACAGTAATTATAAGAACATTAGTTATTCTCATACAACATTTTAATTGTTTTTTTGTTTCTGTAAAACTTATGAGAAAAGTCATTGAAAGACAGAGAATAAAAAAGTTGATTACGTTACATAGTGCTGTTCAGTGGGGCCTTGCAGGAGAGAGGCTATAGAGACTTTCACTTACTTTTTTTTTCATTTAAATAATTCATAGTCTTTGATTTAAAGTCTTTTTCTGCTGAGTTTCATGTGAATAATTGATATTATAGGTTCAAAAGTGATCACTTTCCCTCTAATTCTCATCTCTATATCATAGTTTAAATGCAACTAGAATATCAAGATTGGGAAGCTGAAATAGCTGATAATTTTGGAAAGGTCTCAGAAACTCCAAGTGAAAATCTGTGTTCTGTGAAAGTTTATAGCAGTTTGCTTTGGCTATTAATGAGCATAGCTAGCTTCTGCACTAATAGACCATTTAAATATAAAGTGAAATCTTGTGTTTTTATATTTGAGAATTGTCACCTTGGTTGTCATTTTCCTATTTCTGGGAAAACAAGGAAATTTCATCAAAGTGAAAAAGACATCTCTTTTTATAGAATTAAAAGAATTTTCTCTCACATTCTCTAAATACAAGTCTATTTTAAAGCAATTTCAAAATGCAGGGCTTTATCATGTGGATTCTGAGAGTAACTGCTCATGGCATTGCCTCAGTTAGAAGACTGAAGGCAACAAATTCCCATTGGTGACCTAATGAACCTGTATTTCTCTTTCAACTCAAAAAGTTTTCAGAACCCCAAACAATCTCTTGATAGATTCAACAGTTTCATTCATTACCAAACATATGATTAATCTGTCTTCTATAAAATATTTTTTCTACTTGATCTCTTTAAAGCAATTTTTAATGATTTGATCTAATTTCCTTGAAATGACATTAAAACACTATGTTTTTCATAACCAAGGAAAGGGCAGTTCTTCACATCCAAGTACAAACTCATATTCTTTTCTTTTCAACACTTCAGACCTCTCCAATAACAGGTCTGAATCTCTCAAATATATTAAGTTAAAGGATAGGAAAGCTCCATGAATATGTTTCTGCTGCTGGCCATAATTCTCATTTAAATTATTGTCAATAAATTTGGTGGTCTGTAGAACATTCTGAAGCATTAAAAAAACCATGTTGGCAGTCTCTGATGCTGCAGTGTGAATCTGGTGTTTATTCTTCTCCAGAATCTTTATTAAAATACTCTCAAGAAATTCAGTAACAAAGCAGTTTATCACTGTAAATAATCAAAACTGAATGATGTCCCACCTATTGAAATTATGTTTAAATTATGTATGAGTGACTTAAGCAAATTCTATGTCTTTTAATGTCTTTGTATAGACTTTTTTTGCCATAGTTGATGGAAGAAAAGAATCCTCTTCTGTGCTAATGACACAATGATAATCATGTTAGAAACAGGAACTCCAGAAACAGTAGGCATGTTTCCCTCAGAAACAACAGCTCACTAGTAATTATGCAGAAATTAGTCATTTTATGGAATTAACTTTTCATTCAAATGAATGAAATTAAATGTGTCTACTCTTTAGGTTGACTTATTTATTTTTGAGAGGTTAATTTTGAAGGTACCTCATTCTGGAAGGGCCAAATCTTTATTTTTTATGACATAGGAATCAAGGGTCATTGGCAGACAATTTGTCAGATCATCTGAGTGGCTCTAGAGGTAAAATATTTCTTTCTAATAAGAAATGGAGTTAGGATCTTTAATTTTCGTATCAAAATGGTAAATTGTCTTCTTCTCATCTGAGAGTTAAAATATATGGGTTTTTCAGTACTTGCCATAAGGTACTTGCTAGTGGATGAGATTTAAATTATTAATTTACAGTGCTTATACAATGCTGGTAGAGAAAACATACTCGAAAAGGCTTATCTAATGGAGAAGTGGATGTTGAGAATGGGCATTGAGATGCAAAGACACAAGGAGTGTCTGAGGATTTGGGACTAGATGAATAGTAGAACAAGATGGGAGGGAGCATGGGAATTCCTTACTGTCAATCAGCAAATTACTCATGGGGAAAGAAGGAAATGTGCTCCTTTCTTAAGCTCCTTTCTTTCTTTCCTCTCTCCTTTCCCCCGTCTCTCACTGTGCTGTCAAAGAGGACCCCTCTGTACTCACCTGGTCCCACAGGGTTTCAGTGATCGTTAATTCTACTTCCTGTTGAAATAAGATACACATATTGGGAACATTACCTTAACTCTCCCAGAATCTGAACTGACACATCATGAAACAGATAGAATATGAGGCATTTTTTGGAGTTGAGATGGACACTCTAAGGCATGCCATTTGTCAGGCAGCCCTAAGTCTCCTTCAGCCCTACTGAGTCATTTTTCAGCCCATACCCCTTGTCATCTCTTAATCTAGCCAGTGGGTGACAGATATAAACAGACTCCTGTGTTGACTCACCTTATTAATACCCACATATATAGCCTGCCTGCTTTTGAAGTCATCTAGTGTAGTTGTGGCTTTGAAGATGTTACTTGTCTTGGTGCACAATGACCCACCACTTGGTCAAGAGCATTCTGAGCTACAGTGCCCAAGTCTTCCAAGATATGGTTCTTGTTAGTTTTCCTTCCTCCTGGCCACAGCTTTTTCATCTCTGCTTTCCCCAGGAACCTTGATTCCCAACCAGTGAAGCTGCTCAGTTGTATCCGACTCTTTGCGATCCCATGGACTGTAGCCTAGCGGGCTCCTCCATCCATGGAATTTTCCAGGCAAGAGTATTGGAGTGGGTTGCCATTTCCTTCTCCAGGGGATCTTCCTGACCCGGGGATCGAACCCAGGTCTCCCGCATTGCAGGCAGATGCTTTACCATTTGAGCTACCAGGGAAGCCCAAAGGGACCAGTATATTTGGAAGTCTCACCCACCTTTGGTCTCATTGTGTCTTCAAAGGATTTTCTGGAAAGAAAGGGTGATAAAAATCTGATGAGTCACTAGATAGGTGACATAAACAAGGTGTCAGAATAAAAGGTTACCAGCCCTCATATCTACGCCATAAACATCAATTTTTGACAACCATCCATGGATGGAAGTACCTTTTGGGAAATCAGGAATCCAGTGGAGAGCTTCCAAAACCTTGTTCAAGCAAAAGAAATCCATGAATAGATGCTTTGAAGAAGGCAGGAAAGACAGTTTCACTTTACCTCCCACCCCCAAGACACTCCTCCCCACAGGCAGCATAGCTTAGTGCCAGTAGGGACCCTCTCAACCTGTGATTTCTCCTATGAGGGAAGTGAGAGTGGAATGAGCTCTCTGACTTCCCAGGCTTCTAAGGCATTGACTAGGAGGCCCACTTCTATCTCATTCCACCCAGACGGCTAAGGTGATTGGCACAGCTGAATAGTACTGGGGGAGTTTGAAGAGAAGAAAGCAGTGGACACTCATGGCATTCACCACATGGATCTCTAGAACCAGCTGCAGATCACCTATTAGATCTAGGTGAACTCCACCAAGAGGGTTATCTAGAACACTGTGGGACTTCTCACCTGTCGGTTACTTCCCTCAACTGACTGACAAATGCTCCTAGTGTTTCACATAACCCTGAGATGGTCCATGTTAGCCTCTGCAGACAGTGTATAGATATCAGCAGCTGGCTCAGCTATATGAGAATGGGAGAGGGAACGTTTGGAAGAAACTTGAATACTCTGGGGAGAATAAATAGGAGGCTGCCAGTACCCAGACTGACTTTTTGGGATTAACATAAGGCCTCTCCTCAAGAGATAATAAGAATACAGAGGTGAGTGCACCCATAGGAAAGACCTGAAAGACTCCCAAAATCTTTAGCTGGGCTGACTGGTGAAGATCTTTCACTTTTGAAGCCAGTCAGTAAAGACTGGAAAAGAGGACTGCTTCTTCAAATAAAGAGATGGCAATGCAAGAATTCAAGGAACATGAAGAATCAAGGAAACATAACATCACCAGAAGAACAAAGAGATCCAGTGATGGATCTCAAACTAATGGAGATCAATTGCAATTCTAAACAGTTATATTAAAGAATCTTTAAGCCACAAGAGAAGATGAACAATGAATGGAAATCAAGAAAACAGCAAGAAGTTCAACAAAGAAATGAAAACTATAAAAAAAGAACCAGACAGAAACTCTTGGGACTGAAGAATACAATGTCTGTGATGAAAAATTCAATAGAGGGCTTCAACAGCAGGCTTGATCTAGAAGAAAAGAGAATGATTGAACTTGAAGACAAATAATTTGAAAAGAATAAAAAGAAAAGAACTGATAAGAGTAAAGAATGTCTGTATGACTTATGGGACACCATCAAATGACATAATATGGGCAGTTTGAAAGCCATAGAAGGAACAGGGAAAGTGAAAACGGTAGAAAGCTTATTTAATGAAATAATGACAGAAAAATTGCTAAATCTGGTAGGGAAGTTAACATCTAGATCCATGATGCTCAAAAATTCCAAGGAGGCTAAACATCAAGAAATCTTCATTGAGACATTATAATCAAATTGTCTAAGGTCAAAGACAAATAGAATTTGGAAAGCAGCAAGGAAAAGTGAGTTGCCACATACAGGGAAGGCCCAAAAGAGTACTTCTCGGCAGACACCTTGTATGCCAGGAGGGAGTAAGATGATAGAATCATAGTATCAAAAACAAACAAACAAACTTGCTAACCAAGATACTTTATCTGGCAAAGCTACTCTTCAGAAATAAAGTGGAGATAAAGACTTTCCCAGACAAACAAAAGCTTGATCATGACCAGACTTGGCATACAACAAATGCTAAAGGGAGTTCTTCAAGTTGAAAGGATATTAAACAGCAGGAGGAAAACATAAGTATAAATCTCACTGGAAATAGGATAAATATAGTCAAATTT
>JAJLRB010005308.1:0-17106 GCA_020976825.1 Odocoileus hemionus | reverse complement strand
TTACAACCAATAAAATTGATGTCTTACTAAAGCAATTTTTCCAAAATAGAATTCGGGTAAAGACTAATTCTGTTCCAAGGGGCCGAACATCTGAGGTCGCCAGGAGGTCACAATTTAAGAGCTATGTTTATATGAATAGGAAACTTGAGGCCAACCAAGGTTTAACAGTCTGGTTTCCCCAACTATAACATGGGCAGAGTAATCTATTCAGGGTTTTTTCTGAGGACTGCATGAAAGAGTTTGTGAAGCCCGTTGGCAAGCGAGGGGCCCCCTCCTGTGTGAGTGGCTATCACTGAGTACAATACAGCTATAATTAATTAAATTGTACAGCTGACTTTTGTGTATTAGCTCCTCGCTTTTACATTTAATCTTTTTTTTTAAAAGAAACTGAAGATAAACTTCTCTTTTACGTTTCTTTCTTCTTTTGGTAGAGTAACAGGCCTCTGGTCCCAATCACATCAGGCAGCGTAGATGGGAAACAATGGAACAAAGTGAAGAGACTTTATTTTTCTTGAGGCCTCCCAAAATCACATGCATCGAATGGTGACATGCCAGAGCTCATTGAAATCTAAACAGACACCTGCTCCTTGGTAAGAAAAGCTATGGACCAACCTAGACGATGCATATTCCAAAATGAACAGAAGACATGACTTTGCCAAACAAGGCTCCCATAGCTAGTCAAAGCCTATGGTTTTCCAGTAGTCACCCCTTATAGTAGAGTGTGAGAGTGAACCATAAAGAAGGGATCTTAATTAAACTCTTATACGAAATGAAAAACGTACTTTAATTGTTGGAAAAAAAAAAAAATAAAACTTGTCAATTCTATGCGTGCGAAATTGATGATTTTAAAACTGTGGTCGCTTGAAGAAGACTCTTGCGAGTCCCTTGGACTGACCAAAGGAGATCAAACCAGTTCAATCCCAAAGGAAATCAGTCCTGAATATTCAATTCATTGGAAGGACATGATGCTGAAGCCTCCAATACTGTTGAGCCACACATGATGCGAAGAATTTGTCTCATTGGAAAAGATCACTGATGTTGGGAAAGATTGGAGACAGGAGCGAGTAAGGTTGATGAACAGAAGACAAAGATTGGTTGGATGGCACGATAATTGACTCGATGGACACAGGTAACTGTGAAGCAAACTCCAGGAGATGGTTGAGGGACAGGGAAGCCTTGCATAGCTCTGGCAGTCCATGCGGCTTCGCAAAGAGTCGGTTACACAACTTGACTGAACAATGGCCACTACCATGTCTTAACTTTATTGAGAAACTATTTTTCACAGCATCTGCACCATTTTACATTCTTATATTGAGAGTTTGGACTACAAAGAAAGGCCTGAGCCACCGAAGTAATTGTATTGCTTTTTAACTGAGAGTGTGGAGAAATGGAGAAGACCTACTATTGAGAGTCCCTTGACTGCAAGTAGAAATCCAACCAGTCACATCCTAAAGGAGGTAAAGTCCTGAAGTGTCTCACATTGAAAGTACTGATGTAGAAAGCTGAAACTCCAATACACTTTGGCCACCTTTGAACCAATGAAACTTACCAGTCATTTGAAAAGACCCCTGATTCAGGAAAACGATTGAAGTGGTGGAAGGAGAAGGAGCGAAAACAACAAAAAAAAATCAAAAAAAACATGGGCTATGGAGAACAGGCGTATGACAGGGGATGGAGTATGGTTGGAATGTGTTATTAACCGACTTCAATGGACATGAGTCTGAGTAAACTTGCAGGTGTTGGTGATGGATAGGGCTGGCCTGGGACTAGTGCCTGCAGTTCCATGGGGCGTCACAAAGAGTCGGAACCAATGACTGACGCTGACTGGACTGAACTGATCCTACAACTATACAACCAATATCTTGCACCTACTACCCACATTTCTTGCCTTGCTTATTTTCCTGTCTTTTGCAGTATCACCATCCTGGAATTAACTAAAGATGTTGAGATATCTTCTATACATGTGTTGATTGGCCAGTCCTCATATAAGTTTTTTGGGATAAAAGTCTCTTCAAGTCCTTTGTCCATTTTTATAAGTGAGATTTGTCTTTTGTTTGTGGAGTTGTAGCTTATGTTTTTTTATATTAAATGGGATATGAAACAGTATAATGATTTGAAAATATTTTCTTCTCATTTCTCTAGTTTGTCTTTTCTACTTTCATTAATTTGCAAAAACAACATGACTTTGGATCTGCATAGATCAAGCAAAGCACCTACCAAGTTAGAACTGATTGAGCTGGCAAGGCACAGCCAACAGAGTTTTTGGACGGTTGGAGTTGGCCGAGGGTAGTAGGAGGGCTGGGTTGTAGGGGCTGGCCTGGCCAATTCTGCCCTGGAAGCCAGAAGCCCCACAAAGTAAGACGAAGAAAGCGAGTTGATTGTAGCGAAGTGGTAACAAAAGACAACTAAAATTGAATTTTTTTTTTTATTCCAAAATTCTAAGTGACATTCCCCAGCAGTCCAGTGGTATCAAGACTTGACCTTTCCAGTGCAGGGGTATGCAGGTTCAGTAATCTGGTTGGGAAACTACAGGATCCCATGCCTCCTCACAGCCAAGAAACCAAAACATTCAAGACAGAAAAGGTGCTTAATTGCTAACAAAATTCATTTTAAAGACTCTGCCCAAAACATAATGTGTTTTACAAAAAGCGAAGTTCAAAGAGAAAGCACTCAGTAATGCGAGTGGAAGACAGAGGCATGAGAGTTACGTCCAGCGCTGAATCAGGCCTCAACAGAAACGGTGAATTGCCACATTCTAACTAAGAAGGAGATACAACGGTGAACGGACAGACAAAGTAGAGAGGTAGCGGAATTAATGAAGCCAATTCTGAAGGGAAACCAGATTTGATGGGACTCGGCAGGTCTATCAGCTCTAAACGTTTTCAGATGTTCAGGCCTCAATGAGTGGCACCCAGCGATCTCCGGGGGGCTTGTGTGTGACCCCCAGGACCTGTTCTAATTCACCATCACCCTGCTGCCTCTACGTCTCCAAGGCCTCTGGTCACCCTGGGGGGGGGGAAAAGGGGGAAAAGGAGGGAAAAAAGAAAGACGGAAGGCCCTGATGAGTCCACGTCTGTCTCCTACCCTATGAACAATGCACCCCAGCGAAACCCACACTTAACTCAGTCACCACGTGTGTAGGGTCTGGGAAATCCACACCACCACTCACGAGCCTCAGCTCCTCATTCCGAAACATGAAGCGGCTAGAAGGTACGGCCTGCGAGCCTCGGTCAGTTCACTGAGCTGGTTTCCAGAAAACACAGCGCACTCACTAATACGTACACCAGGGCGCCATAGGCCGCTGAGATCTAGGCTCATAATTTCCCGCGCACAACAGTCAATAAAGGCAGAACCTGTATCTGCTGGGGACACGGGCATGTGTGCAGGTGCTAAGTCATTCAGATCGTGTCCGTAGCTCCTTGCAACCCCACGGACTGCCAGCCCACCAGGCTCCTCTGTCCATGGGATTTCCCAGGCGATCGAATACTGGAGTTGGGTGGCCATTGCCCGCCTCCAGGGGACTCTTCCAAACCCAGGAGTCAAACCAGGGTCTTCCTGCATTGCAGGCTGATTTCTTTACCAGCTGAGCTTCCCAGACTTTATTTGGGAAGTCAACAGAGCGATGAAGGTGGTGGGACTAGCGTGCCCCAAAGACAACCATCTTCTCCAAGTAAGAATTCACACTCTTTGTAATACTAATCAGGGGAGGGTGTTACGTCCTGCCTCCCCATCAGCCTCCAGAGGAGATGTGTTAATTTCTATTTTCTGGCAGCCATGACAAGGTGGGCCTGTCAGGTTATTTCCTGCGGGCTAAAATCAAAGGTATTTTAGCTTAGCACTTATTACATGGGAGGCACAGTCCGTCCCAGAGATGGGCCATTAGGTAGTAATTTAAGTTTATAGGCAACATCCTTGTCATACATTAAACATGTAGCCAAAAGCAGTAGAATACAAAGGTTAAAACCAAAGGAACAGATCCAGAACTCCGCTGGTGGTGCAGTGGATAAGAATCCGCCTGCCAATGCTGGGAAACATGGGTATTGATCCCTGGGTCCAGGAAGATTCCACATGCCTCAGAGCAGCTAAACCCATGCATCGGCAACATACTCAGCCCGAGTTCTAGAGCCCATGAGCAGCATAACTACTGAAGCTCATAACACCTACAGCCCGTGCTCCACAGTGAGGAGGGGAAGCCACCGCAATGAGAATCTGCACACCGCAACCTAAGAAGAGAGCCCCCTCACAATAAAGAAGGCTCAGTGCAGTCGAAAAATGAAACATATAAATTTACTTTGTAAAAGAAAGAAATCCAATTCGAGGTTTCAATTTATTTTTTTAAGGAGGGAACATATCCAATGTGGACTCAGGTTATTGTTCTTCCCTATCACACAGAGATTGGCCTCACGATGGGGCTACGATGGAAGCGCCCTCATCCAGCCAGAAGGCACACAGGATGCTGCCGTGGAGGTAAAAAGAGAATCAGGGATTCCCTGGTGGTCTTGTGGCTAAGATTTTGGACTCCCAATGCAAGGGGCCTGGTTTCAATCCCTGTCAGGGAACTAGATCCCACATGCTGCAATTAAAGCATTGCAGGCGGATTCTTTACCATCTGAGCCACAAGGAAGCCCAAGAATACGGGGAGTGGGTAGCCTTTACCTTCTCCAGAGGATCTTCCCACCCAGGAATTGAACTGGGTCACTTGCATTGCAGCGGATTCTTTACCAACTGAGCTACCAGGGAAGCCTCAACTAAGACCTGGCACAGCGCACAAATAAATAAATAATTTTAAAAAGAGAGAACTGAATGTGATCCTTCCACACCCTCCCTTACTTCAGGCAAATCCTTAGCTCTAGGGGAAAAAAAAATGTTCAATAAACAGCACCAGCAGCCAACTTTCTATTACCTTTATCAGTTTATTAAGGTGGAAATCGTCGCATCCTGCTCTCACTGCCCAGAGTTGAGTCAGGTCTGTAGCTCAGTCGTGTACCAACTCTTTGTGACTCAGTGGGCTGTAACCCGCCAGGCCCCTCTGTCCAATGGGAGTCTCCAGGCAAGAACACTGACAGTGGGTCACCCTTTCCCTCTCCAGGGGATCTTCCTGACCCAAGATTGGACTTGTCTCTGTCCTCTCTCCTGCATGGCAGGTGGACTTACACTAGCACCACCTGGGAAGCCCTTGAATCAGTTAGATGTATGCACTTTCAAAGTAAATTAGATCCAGTAATTTTCAGTCCAATTACATAACAGAACAAGGGAGAAAGGTTAGCTTTCTGTCTGTAGTTGATACAGAAATCTCGTTCACGAAGCTCTAACCTATACATTGAGAATCACTGTTGCATTTGTGCTAAGTACACTTCAGTGACTTAGTGTTCGACTCGTTTGCAACCCTATGTACCATAGCCCACCAGGTTCTTCTGTCCATAGGATTGCCCCAGGCAAGAATACTTGGAGTGGTTTGCCATTTCCTCCTCCAGGGGATCTTCCTGACCCACCCCCTGGATGGAACCCATGTCCCTTAGGTCTCCTGCACCGGCAAGGCAGGCTCTTTACTCACTAGTGTCACCTGGAAAGCCTAGGATGTCTGTTTAAATAAAATATTGATGCACTAATTCCAACCCAGAGCAACAGCAACCCCTTCTAAAGACATCAGCTCTCCATCTCAGCTGAAAGATGAACTTGGGACACATTCCCAGCTCTCTCCATCACCTCTCACTCCCCCACCCACACGTTACTCCTTCAACTCAGTCTAGTTGACTAAAATCAAGTTTAGCTCCTCTCTTTGCTAACCCTACTAAAAGAAAAATTGAGGCCATTCGCAGGTCTCCAGCAGGGGCAATGGTGTATACATAGGACATTCAAAGCTGTCTTGGGCTAAAAAGTGCTTTTAACAAGTGGTAATACAGACCCTGTCCTGTTATCATCCTTGTTAACAAGATAAACCCATAGAGAAAATGCCATTGGAGGCTTTCATAGGCTTAAAACATTCTGTTTGTTCTTTTTCAAAAAGCAGGAACAGTGGCTTTGATTGCTGTAATTCTATCATTGTTATTACAGCCAGTCTATGAATTTTCTGGCTGGGAAATCCATGGATTTGCCAATCTGTCCTTCTTTGATGGGGTTCTAATCCTGGTCATTACACCTAAAACGAAAAAGCTGCTAGGGTGCAGTCACAATTCCTTTGAGCTTTCTCTTTCACTTCTTATAAAGCAGTAAAGATATCTGCCCAAACATCTCACAGGATTTTTTGCAAAGGGGTCAGGCAGAATAACAAGTAACAACGATGCTCTGAAACATATAAAAGGATATGCAAATGCCAGATGAAACTACTTTAGAGGTGAAGGTCACTTCACATGTATTTTATTTTACAATTAGACAAAACATAAACAACCTCAAACATCCAAAATTATTAAATTAGAGACTCATTTTTTTCAGCAAGTATTCGAGGGCACTAGTGGTGTGACCATCCAAAAGAGATATTTTATAACCACGAAAAAGTACAAGATGTATATGGGTTTTACTGAAGTGTAGTTGATGTACAATGTTAATTTCTGCTGTACTCAGCATAGTGACTCAGTTATACATACAGACGTATACTTTCTTTTTCACATTCTTTTCCACTATGGTTTATCACAGAATATTGAATGTAGTTCTCTGTGTATACAGTTAGGATCTTCTTACACATTCTGTATTTACCAGTCTGCATCTGCTAGCCCCAGGAATCCCAACTCGTCTTGCCCCAAGCCCTCTTCCCCTTGGCCAAACACAAGTCTGTTGTCTGCGACTCATGATTCTGCTTCGGTTGCATGCATGCTTAGTAGCTTCTTTGCGACTCCATGGACTGTAGCCCTCCAAGCTCCCTGTGTCCATGGCAAGAATCTCCTAGGCAAATTTTCCTGGGAAAGAAAAGTCCCCAGGTGAGAATACTGGAGTGGATCGCCATTTTGTTTCATACATAGGTTCACTACTCATAGTTTAGATACCATGTGTAAGTTATACTTTATGGTCTTTCTCTGTCTGATTTACTTCACTTCAGTTCATTCAGTCCTCCAACTCTTGTGCAACCCCATGGACTGCAGCATGCCAGGCCTCCCTGTCCATCACCAACTCCGGAGTTTACTCAAACTCATGTCCATCAAGTCAGTGATGCCATCCAACCATCTCATCCTCTGTCGTCCCCTTCTCCTCCTACCTTCAATCTTTCCCAGCATCAGGGTCTTTTTCAAATGAGTCAGTTCTTGCATCAGGTCAACGCCAAAGTATTGGAGTTTCAGTTTCAGCATCAGTCCTTCCAGTGAATATTCAGAACTGATTTCCTTTAGGGGTGACTGGTTTGATCTCCTTGCAGTCCAAGGGACTCTCAAGAGTCTTCTCCAACACCACAGTTCAAAAGCATCAATTCTTCAGTGCTCAGCTTTTCTTTATAGTCCAACTCTCACATCCATACATGACTACTGGAAAAACCATAGCTTTGACTAGATGGACCTTTGTTGGCAAAGTAATGTCTCTGCTTTTTAATATGCTGTCTAGGTTGGTCATAGTTTTCTTCCAAGGAGCAAGCATCTTTTAATTTCATGGCTGCAGTCACCATATGCAGTGATTTTGGAGCCCAAAAATAAAGTCTCTCACTGTTTCCATTGTTTCCCCATCTATTTGCCATGAAGTGATGGGACCAGATGCCATGATCTTAGTTTTCTGAATGTTGAGTTTTAAGCCAACTTTTTCACTCTCCTCTTTCACTTTCATCAAGAGGCTCTTTAGTTCTCTTTCACTTTCTGCCATAAGGGTGGTGTCATCTGCATATCTGAGGTTATTGATATTTCTCCCCAATCTTGATTCCAGCTTGTGCTTCATCCAGCTCAGCATTTTCATGATGTACTCTGCATATAAGTTTAAATAAGCAGGGTGACAATATACAGCCTTGACATACTCCTTTCCCAATTTGGAACCAGTCTGTTGTTCCATGTCCAGTTCTAACTGTTGCTTCTTGACCTGCATACAGATTTCTCAGAGAGGCAGGTCAGGTGGTACTGGTATTCCCATCTCTTTAAGAATTTCCACAGTTTGTTGTGATCCACACAGTCAAAGGCTTTGGCATAGTCAATAAAGCAGAAGTAGATGTTTTTTCTGAACTCTCTTGCTTTTTTGATGATCCAACGAATGTTGGCAATTTGATCTCTGGTTCCTCTGCCTTTTCTAAATCCAGCTTGAACATCTGGAAGTTCATGGTTCACATGTACTGTTGAAGCCTGGCTTGGAGAATTTTGAGCATTACTTTGCTAGCATGTGAGATGAGTGCAATTGTGCGGTAGAACATTCTTTGCATTGCCTTTCTTTGGGATTGGAAAGAAAACTGACCTTTTCCAGTCCTGTGGCCACTGCTGAGTTTTCCAAATTTGCTAGCATATTGAGTGCAGCACTTTCACAGCATCATCTTTTAGGATTTGAAATAGCTCAACTGGAATTCCATCACCTCCACTAGCTTTGTTTTGTGATGTACTTCCAAAGGCCCACTTGACTTCGCATTCCAGGATGTCTGGCTCTAGGTGAGTGATCACACCATCATGGTTATCTGGGTCATGAAGATCTTTTTTGTATAGTTCTTCTGTGTATTCTTGCCACCTCTTCTAAATATCTTCTGCTTCTGTTAGGTCCATTACCATTTCTGTCCTTTATTGAGCCATCTCTTTTGCATGAAAATGTTCCCTTGGTATCTCTAATTTTCTTGAAGTGATCTCTAGTCTTTCCCATTCTATTGTTTTCCTCTATTTCTTTTGCATTGATTACTGAGGAAGGCTTTCTTATCTCTCCTTGCTGATTCTTTGGAACTCTTGCATTCAAATGGGTTATCTTTCCTTTTCTCCTTTGCCTTTAGCTTCTCTTCTTTTCTCAGCTATTTGTAAGGCCGCCTCAACAACTGTTTTGCCTTTTTGCATTTTTCTTGCCTTTCTTGCATTTCTTGTTTCTGCATACTTGCATTTCATTTCTTACTTCACTTAGTATAATAATCTCTTAGTTCTATCCATGTTGCTGCAAATGGCATTATTTCATTCTTTTCATGACTGAGTAATATTCATTGTATCTGTGTACCATATATGTGTACCATTCATCTGTCCATGGACATACAGGCTGTTTTCCATGTCTTAGCTATTGTTAATAGTGCCACTATGAACATAGGGGTGCATGTATCTTTTAGAATTAGTTTTTGTCTGGATATATGCCCAGGAGTGGGATTGATGGATCATATGGTAATTTTATTTTCAGATTTTAGAAGAACCTCCGAATATGTTTTCTACCTTGGCTGCTCCAACTTACTTTTCCCCCAACAGTGTAGGAAAGTTCCCTTAGAAAAGTATATTAGAAGATGTACCCAAAGTTCATTGCAGCACAGTAGCCAAGGACATGGTAAACATCCTAAACATCAATCAAACAGAGGAATGGATTATAAAGAAGAAATGTGGGGTGTGTGTATTCCATATACATATATAAGGGAATTATGTTGGTTAAGTAATATCCATTATATTACTTAGCCATAAAAAAGGATAAAATATTGTCCTTTTGAGCAGCATGGATGGCCCTAGAGATTATCATACAAAGTGAAGTAAGTCAGGCAGAGAAAGACAAATATTATACGATATCATTTATATGGGAATCTAAAAATAATATAAATGAATCTTTACAAAACAGAGAAAGAGTCACAGACTTAGAAAACAAAACTACCGGGTCACCAAAGAGGAAAGGCAGTGGGATAAATCAGGAGTATGGGATTAACAGATACAAATTGGTCTCTCTATATAAAATGGATAAAACAACAACTTGGATGGACTGTAATAGCACAAATGAATTAACATTTCAATATCTTGTAACAACCTTATAGTGGAAAATAATCTTTTTAAATATGTAATACCTGTATATATACACATACGTATAACCAAATTACCTTACTGTATACCTGAAACTAACACAATATTTTAAATCAACTCTACCTCAGATTTTTAAACAAAACTCAATAATATTTTGTCAGATAAATGAATTACATCTGTGAGGCAGGCAGTGGACTCTAGTCCCATGAGTCGCTCTGTACTCTTTGATGGTGGGTGTCACTCCATTCACTCACATACACACCGGGCTACCCAAGACCACATCAAAACTGATGGATAGACAAGTTTGGGGTTATTCACACCATGAAATCCCAGCAACAAATGTACAAAAATGTATGACTAGGACACAAGCAGATGAATCTCACCAAACTCCAGATAGTAAAGCGAAGCCAAGCCGCAAAGATGATGCATACTCTTTGCCCTCCCACTTATGTCATGTTCAGAAGCAAGCAGAAACTGATTGACAATGACAATCCTTAGGTCCTGTGAGAGCTTCTATAGCAAAAAGTCCCAGGAGACAGGTGTTTTAAGGCTAATAAAAAAACCTTATTTCTCACAGTTCTGGAGGCTGAGCCCAAGATCAAGGTGGGCAAACAGATTTGGTGTCCTACTGAGAGGGCTCCCTCCTCTGTTTGCAAGATGGCTACTTTTCCCTACACTGGCTTGTGGATTCGTTAACCACGTGAGCCACCAGGGAAGGCCCTGTGGCATCTGTAGTGAAGCCGTGTGGCCCATTCTTTTTGCCAGACTCCAGGGAGATGGTGAAGGACAGGGAAGCCTGGCAATGCATTTTTTATTTTTTTTTTTTTTTGTTTTTTTTTCTGCAATCCATGGTATCACAGAGAGTAGGCATGACTTAAGCAACTTAGCATGCACACACATCCTTCTTACTAGGTTCTCAAGTGGGTTTGGAAATGATCTAGTTTCATGCCCCCCCCCCTTGTGGCGCTAATAAGGGCACGAATTGCATTCAAGAGTATGGACCACCCCTATGACCTAATCACCTTCCCAAAAGACCCCCACCTCCTAAAGACCATCCCATTGGGAACTGGGGTTTTGACATATGATTGGGCGGAGGGGAAGACACAAACATTCAGTCCCCACAATGATGGAAAGTCCATAATATTGGTGACCTGAGGTAAGGAGGTGAGGTTTGACTGTAAATAGATAAAGGGAACCTTTATGAGGTTGCAGGAAATGTTCTACATCTTGCTCTGAGTTTAAGTGGTGAAAGAAAGTGAAAGTCACTCAGTCATTTCTGACCTCGTTGCGACCCCCAGGACTCTAGCCCACCAGGCTCCTCTGTCCATGGAAATTCTCCAGGCAAGAATACTGGAATGGCGTTGCCATTCCCTTCTGCACATGATCTTGCCCAACCCAGGGGTTCTAAACCCAGGTCTCTGGAGTAATGGACAATGCGGATCAAATATAAGAAAATCAATGGCCAAAGGATTCACTTATGTAGTTGCCAATTGACTGTATATACTGCTATATCTTCAAATTTTAAAAAATTCAGTTTTAAGAACATCCCTCTCCCTCTCAGAAAACTCCCTCTAAGTGGGTGTGTCTCTTTATCTAGTTTCTCACATAATTAGTAAAGCAATACTGTTTGTCCACATAGACCAGAACCTAACAAAGAATTTGGCCTTTTCTAAGCCTGATACACCAGCTTTCTTTACCACCTCCCTAAGGGGAATTATATTTTTGTAATGTCAAGATTTCTTACATATAATATCCACCAAAGTAGAGTAGGGACATTTTTCCTAGACGAAAGGCATTACCGTTTAACTACTTATGAAAACACGATTCAAGGCAGAGGGTGCCAGGCACCACACAATAAATCCACTCCCAGGAAAAGTGTCAGTAGTTCAGTCCATGTCTGACCAAAACTTTCTACTCCATGGACTTAGCCTGCCTGGTTCCCCTGTCCACTGAATTCTCCAGTAAGAATACTGGAGTGGGATGCCATTCCTTCGCCAGAGGATCTTCCCACCCCCAGGGATGTGAACCCACGTCTCCTGCATTGCAGGCGGATTCTTTACCAGCTCTGAGCCACTTAGGGAAGATATTGCTGGAGGGTGTATGTCTTTCAAGAAGACAACTCTCCATAAAACAAAACCACATCATCTTTCTTTAGGTTAGAGAAGAATATGTGAGCAGAAGAAAAAGTCAAACTGAAATTTTTAAAAACTCAAATATCAATTAAAAAAGTAATAATTTTAAGAACCATCAACTGATTGAAGATTTTAGGGGGAAAATGGGGAAGCAAAAATACCCAATAAAACTATGGTAGAAATCCTAAATGTGTTTCTTAATAAAAATTGGAGTCCAAGGATATGATTTAAACTGAGAGAAATTACATATGCCTGAGTAAGATTTAAGTAAGAAAAAGAAAGGGAAAAACATTAGTGTGGATTCTCTGTGTATTTGTGTTTTAGATTTCTTCATATGTGTACGTTATCTGAGTAATAAAAAAGCCAAGCAAAAAGGATTTTAATAAATATTTTTCTATCATTATATAAGACAGATTGTGGCAATGGTTTTTCATTCCCTTTTAATCTTAAAATTGGGGTGTATCAGAATCTCCACACAATAAAATTACCAGTAATACGGTAAGTGGCATAGGACTTTTTGTTGTTTAGGTCTCTAGTTATTTCCTTCTCCAGGTGGATCTTCCCCTAGGTTTACATCCACTAATTGCTATTTTTTATCAAAGCTAAATGTGTTTGTTTCAAAAATCAAGTACATAAATTAAATGCACTTTCAAGGTAGCTTTTCCCTTTAAGTTCTATATAAAAAGTTTCTGTTTCTTATCATTTTTATCACTAGTTGGTCTAAGTTTACTTTCACATATTAAATGGGATTATGAATAACTTTGCAAGTGAATACAAATCCCTATAAAAATATTTTCCAGATGCTTCTCTACAAAGATCATTTTTCACTTGAAAGGTTTCTAAGCACACTTGGTACAAGGGCATCATCTCATTGATAAGTTGATATGTACATGAGGCCAACTGAGGTCCTGGCTAAGATGTAGGAGGAAGTAGAAAGTGACCATTAACGGAGTCACAGGTAAAGCAGGTATTGTTAACCCACAGCACATTAGAGTGTCTCACCCAGGATGATGCAAGTGGTAGACAAAAATATCAGGGTTCAGCACACAGGCATCTGTGCCAAAATCCATCACTTTCCATCCTTCAGCTTCCCTGGTGCTCAGTGAAGGAAAGTGAGAAAGTGTGGGGTGCCCTCTAAAATAATCCCAATTTCTTAGGCAACTGCTTTTCGATTTTTTTCACAGCACTTCCCAAGATATTTTAAAAATTCACGTAACCTATTTGACATCTAAATGTTTTCCATTATAAATCATTTCAAAGGATGTCATTTCTGGCTTACGTAGACTGCTTCAGCATGGTCCCTTAATGTGTCTTCACCTCCCTGGATCCAAGCTTTGGACAGATCCTTCCTGACCTGCCTCTGGATTTGGTGACATGACTTGTTTTAACCAATGGGATAGAAAACAAAACAAGTCAGGAAGGGCTTGCAAGTGGAGCTTGGCCCATGTACTTTCGAACCCTAGGCCACCACCCATATGTTATAGACTCAAAGTCTACGTCCACCCCCTCACTCCACCCCCCCTGAAATTCATACGCTGAAGCTCTAACACTCAAAAATCATGGTAATTAGGAGGTGGGGCCTTTGAGAAGTGAAACAGGTTTAAAATTAGTTTTTTATGGGGGGGGACGTTTAGAGAATCATGCCTATTAAGGGCACTTAGTAGACGAGAATGGAGTCCTTTGCTTCGCACAAAGCTTGGAGGAAAGGCGTATTCAAACTCTGTTGCATGTGACTCATCTTTCTCTCTCATGGTGAGAAACTCCCTGAACTTGAAATCCACCAGTTATATGTCCCTTCCCCCTGTTCTTAAAACACACACACCACACACAAAAACACACACACACAAACACATACAACCCTTTTTTTTCCACAGTGGCTTTTAAAAAGACATCATGATTTGGTGCTATGAAAAAACAACTTCATCCAGCCACCCAAAAACCCACCATGATTTTCTATTCATTCCCCAAACTTCAGTAATCCTTTTTCCGGGAGTTGAAAACCATTTTCCCCATCGGGCTAGATTTCATTAATGAGTTGTTGGATTCTTGTCCAACTTGAGCCAGAGCTTGACCCTGTGAACACCTCTGTTTTCAACTATTAAGTCTTATTTAAACCTAAGAAAAGGTCTAAAGCCCTTATTCTTTCCAAATGTCATTTCAAACCATTAAAGGGTGGTGCTGGGAAGAATGGATTGCCCAAGCATGTCTGTGATATAAATTGATTTTATCACCATATAAAACTCAACTTTCATTTTAAATCTGGAGGCAAAACAAGAAGCAGCATGTATGGGGTGAAGGATATTTACAATCCTGGGGTTTTGAAAGGGACAGTGCTTGATGTTCAACTCACGTTATCATAAATACCCCAAATCCAATAGACAAAATGACCAAATATTCCAGAAAAAACTGCATGGGGGCCCGGAGGAAGGAAAAGAGGAACAGAGAGAAGGTCCAGTTCACCAAGGCAAGCCAGTCCCAGAATCTAAATACATGCTCGGGTAAAAAAAGTCGTTTCCCATGACAAAGCCATAGGCATTTCTGTGACAAAGCCAAGACACCCACTTAGGAATTAAAAATCTTGACCAGAAGATTCACCAGAACCCAAAGAAGGGGTGTACAGTGTCCTACAAATTCAGAAACGTGCATCAAAACGTTCAAATGCATATAAATGCACACAAAGCTATTTCTATGACTGCACTCAAATGGCCCATAACTGGACTCCTCCACAAAGAATACGCAACATGAATGTTCATGGTACTTTACAGTGATAAAAACTAGAATTCTTATGTCCCTTCAGCAGGGAATTGGGTATATAAATTATAGTAAATGACAGTCCATCCATTAAGAGAAAACTTACTACTAGTTGTGACTCAGAGTGATACAGATCTATTTATAATGTGATAGGAAAATGGCCACCAAAACTATCATAAGAGCTAAGAATCTGATTAATAAAACAGGAATGAATTAAAAAAATAGTATGAATCCATTGGTGTATGTGTGTCCTGCATATATGCGTATATTTAAGAAACCAGTCAGAAGTTCATGAGCCCAAATGCTAACATCGTAATTGAAAATGGGGAGTGGGAGAATTAACCAATGTCTAAAGTTCAGGGCAAGGCACCAGGCTGCGAGCACAGAGCAGAACACAACACGGGATGTTCTGTTTAAGATGAAAGACACTAAAATTAGCAATGAAGGCGCTCTTAGGAACAGCCCAGGAAACCCCAGATGGCCTCAGAAAAAGAGATTAAGTCCTGAAAACTAAGGAGCCTGAGCAACTCTGTCAGGATCCCACTGGCTTTTAAAAAACCAACTTCGGTCTGGTCCAGAGCGTTAGAGCACATTGAAACTACAACAAAAAATCCAGGGCTGTGTTTTTCCCAGTGGTTCCTGACTTTAAAATAGGAAATCCTGGATTTAGGTTCTTAAACATGTGCCATGCCTCCTCCCTGCTGCGCTTACCCGCTCAGTCGTGTCCCGACTCTTTGCGGTCCCATGGGCTGTAGCCGCCAGGCTCCTCTGTACATGGGCATTCCCCCAGGCAAGAGTACTGGAGAGGGTTCCCATGCCTCCTCCAGGGGATCTTCCCAAACCAGGGGATCAAACATTTCTCCCACATTGCAGGGGCTTTTTAATTTGAGCCCCAGGGGACCCCCAACCTGAGGTAAGGCTAAAGAGAAAAGGCGACGTGAGCCCCTTGGAGAAAAAATGCTGAGAATTTGCAAGTTTTTTGTTGCTGTCAAAGCTTCAACTCCACCAAAAAATATATGATAATCCCTCAATGGGGAAATCTAATTGAAAAAACAACACAAATAACTTATTTACAAAGCAACCCCCCAAGGTTTTTTTCAAAACAAACTTGGGTTACTTAAGGGGAAATTTGGGGGACGGGGGGAAAAATTAAAAGCTGGGATTAACTACACAACTGTTAGTCACCAATGGGTTTTCCGACCCCTTCGAAACCCCCAGGGATGAGCCCACCGGGCTCCCTCTGCCCCCATAAATTTTTTTCCGGGCAAGGATATTGATGGGTTTTTGCCATTCCCCCTTCTCCGGGGGAATCCTTAAAAACCCCAGGGTCAAACCTGGGCCCCTCCTGCATTGCGGGCGATTTTCTTTCCCAAACTGAACTCCGGGAACCAAATCATAGAAAATCAAAAAGGACCTAATGGGGCCCGGGAACCCCACCAGTATTCTGAAAAATACCTTTTGGGGAAAGAATTTTAAAAAGCAATGAAAAAATTTTTCATGACTGAGTCATTTTTTTGCGTGCACGGGAAAACCAACAAAAACACTCTACATAAAACATACACCAAAAATTTTTTTTAAAGCTCAAGCTTTTTATTTCAAATTCGGGGAGGTGGGTCATAGGGATCCGCGGGTTTTTTATGTCGGAAAAGTTTTTTTTTGCCATGTTTCCTCCAGGATTTTTTTATATTTTCTGGTTTTACTTTAGATTTTTAAAACCTTTTTTTTTGTTTTTTTTTTTTGTGTTGTTTTTTAGAAATTTTTTTTCTATTTTTTTTGTTCTTTTATAGGGTTGACCTTTTTTTTCCCAGCACCACTTTTAAAGACCAAATATTTAAATAAAAGCAAAATAAACAAATGGACCTAATTAAAATTAAAAGCTTTTTTTACAACAAAGGAAAATGTAAAAACAAGATGAAAAACAGCCCCCAGATTGGAGAAAATAATAGCAAATAAGCAAAGACGGATTAATCTCAAAAAATAAAAAAGCAACTCCTAAAAGGGCCCCAAACAAAAAAAAGGGCCAAAGAACTAAATAACATTTCTCCAAAGAAAAAACATAAAATGGGCTAAAAAACACATGAAAAGAAGCTCAACTATCATTATCAGAGAAAAAAGCAAAACAAAACCAAAAATGAGTACCATTACACGCCCGTCAGGGGTGGTCTATCCAAAAATCTACAAGCAATAAAAAGCTGGAAGGGTGGGGAAAAGGGAACCCTCTTACACTGTTGGTGGGAATGCAAATATAAAAGCCCCCAGGAGAAAAATGTGGGGAATTTCTTAAAAACTGGGAAAAAGAACTGCCCCTAGACCCCCGCAATTTCCCCCTTTCTGGGCATACACAAAACCCCGGAAACCAGGGA
>JAJLRB010005307.1:0-16244 GCA_020976825.1 Odocoileus hemionus | reverse complement strand
CGAGGAGTGTTGGTTTGCATGCCCTGCACGAGCTCTTTTTGGGGTTCACCGTGAATATCCTATTCGAGACACTCCCTTGCTTGTATGAGTACACATCTATATTTGGAGAAGTGTTAATTAATCAGAAGAAGAGAGTTCATTGTATATACAAATACATGATTTTTCAGATTTGATACAAATACAAAGGTAGAAAGGGCAGACCTTGGGGATATGGCAGATTCAGATCCGATGCACAACCAAGCTAGTAAAGCCAATTGCATAAATGTTTTGGTTTCGTGGTGTACATAAAAGTGATGTTTATACTATATTGTATTCTGTGTGCAACAACTTCATGTCTCTAAAAAAAAATGTGCATACCTTAATTAAAAAAGACTGCTGAATTGACACATACACACTAGCACGTATAAAACAGACAGCTAATGAGAAGCTGCTGTGTAGCACAGGGCTCAGCTTGGTGCTCTGTGATGACCTAGAGGGGTGGAAGGGAGAAGGCTCAAGAGGGACAGGACATAAGTATACTTAGAGCCGAGTCACGTTGTTGTACAGTGAAAACTAACACAACATTGTAAAGCAATTATCCTCCAATTACAAAAAATGCTATGATTTAAAAAACTCAACTATTGAAAAATGCTAACCACATTTCTGAAAGCACCATTGAGCTTTCAGTGAATCCTAGCAGTCACATAAGAGATCATGATCCCAGATCAGCACAACATACAAAATCATGAAAAAGCTTGAAATAGTGCAAGAATTACCAAATGTGACACAGGGACAGAAAGTCAGCAAATGCTGTTGGGAAAATTGTACCAACAGGCCCGCTTGATGCAGGGTGTTTCAACTTTGTTTGCTGAAACACAAACTTTCAACTTGGGGGGAAAAAAAGTGCATTACCTGCAAAGCACAACAAATCAAAGCACAATAAAACAAGCTCCACCTGTATTACAGAAACTTTCATTAAATCAGAAACAATACCCCAAGTAGAGTCAAGAAATAATATCTCTGGATGTGAAACTAGTAAGTCAGTTGTCCTCTATGGGCCTCAGCTCACTCATCTGTGAGGAGCTGAGTTAAACAATCAACCACTACTGCATTCCCTGCAAGTCTAACAACTTTCATTAAGGTTCTTCACTCACCATTTTCTTGGGCAAGAGTTTCGAAAACAGGAGAATTTGATCATTAGGAAGTCCCAATTATATTCTTATATGCTGAACTTTCCAGTCAATTTGGGTGGCACGCACAAAATCTCAAAGTATGACTTGCCATAGAAAACAACAACATTCACTTTAAGACACTGAATTCACCTCTGTGCTCTGTGGTTTCTTGGTTCCCTTCCTGTAGAAAGGGTCTATCCTATTTAACGTTCTTGTTTTGTTAATTTAGCACATAATCTCGACTATCAAGTTTTAGTTTCAAATTTCAAGCTGAAACCACGAGCCCACTTCAAAGAAAATTAGAGGCCATGAAATGAAGATGCTGTCCTTGCTTCAGATGCGGGCAAGTGGATCTTTAGCAGCTATGTCTAGGAGGAGGAAGGTCTGGCCTCACAGTGGAGTCTAGGCCAGCCTTTCAGATGATGGTTGTCAGCTGCTGCTGCTGCTGCTGCTAAGTCACTTCAGTCGTGTCCGACTCTGCGACCCAAGACTCTGCGACCCCATAGATGGCGCCCACCAGGCTCCGCCATCCTGGGATTCTCCAGGCAAGAATGCTGGAGTGTGACTGCCATTTCCTTCTCCAATGCATGAAGGTGAAAAGTGACAGTGAAATTGCTCAGTCGTGTCCGACTCTTTGTGACCCATGGAATGCAGCCCCAGGCTCTCTGCCCATGGGATTTTCCAGGCAAGAGTACTGGAGTGGGGTGCCATTGCCTTCTCCGATGGTTGTCAGAACAGTCAGTATTTCAAGAGCGCAGATACACCCAACTACTACTTACAGCTGGTCGGTTTCCAAAAGCAGCATAGAAAGGTTCTGTGTTCGGGAAAAAACAGGTTTTTGATGTCTGTCAAACACTGGACTTTAAACTTCTCTGGCTTCTTTTCAATCACTTCCTGTTTAAAACAAATCGACAAATAATGGGTCAGCGCAAGCTTATTAAGAATTCATTAGCATCCAACTGTTTTAATTGTCAAAGATGCTGAGATAGTGAGTGCATTCATCTCTTTGGAAATTAAATAGGTGTAAGTCAGTTAAGCCATGGGATTGCAACAGAGTCAGACGCAATTAAGAGGAGGCAAACGGCACCCACTCCAGTGCTCTTGCCCGGAGAAATCCCGCCATGGACGGAGGAGCCTGGGGCTGCAGTCGCCATGGGTCGCAGAGAGTCTACACGACTGATAGACTTCACTTTTTACTTTTCACTTTACTTCAACTGGGAGAAGGCACGGCAACCCACTCCTCAGATGCTCTTCTCATGCCCGGAGAATCCCAATGGAATGGAAGGAGCCATGGGCTGCAGTCCCATGGGGTCGCAGAGATCGGACACGAACTGATGATCGAGCTTCACTTTTACTTCACTTTACTTCCACTGGAGAAGCAACGCCAACCCACCCAGTGCTCTGTGCCCCGGAGAAATCCCATGGACGGAGGACAGGGGCTGCAGTCCCAGGGGTCGCAGAGAGTCGGACACGACTGCATCGACGTCACTATTTACTTTTCACTTTACTTTCTCTGAGAAGGCAACAGGCACCCCACGCCAGTGCTCTTGCCCGAGAATCCCATGGACGGAGGAGCCTGGGGCTGTTGCAGTCCATTGAGTGGTCGCAGAGGGGAGGGGGGTTTATTTGGACACGAATCTGAGTCGACTTCACTTTTTACTTGTTCACTTTACCTTCACTGGAGAAGGCATCGGCACCCCACTCCAGTTACTCTTGCCCAGGTAATAAATCCCTGGACGGAGGGAGCCTGGGGCTGCAGTCCACTGGGGTCGCAGAGAGTCGGACCACAGTTGATCGACTTCACTTTTGACTTTTTCCACTTTACTTCACTGTGAGAAGGCAACGGCACCTCACTGCCAGTACTCTTGCCCGAGAATCCCATGGACAGAGGAGCCTGGGGCCTGCAGTCTCGATTTATTAATTACATGCGTGTCGCAGGTCGCTCGTCGCAGAGATCATTTTTTCGACTCGCCGACGTACAGAGAGTAGTCGCATAATGATCGCAGTCGCAGTCTTTCTTCTACTTTGCGCCCTTACTTCTTCTGCAGAAGGCAACGCGTCACGCTCACCCTCGGCAGAGTCTTGCCGCGGAGAATCTTCTCCTCCAGCTGTTTATCGGAGGATCCTGGCAGCTCGTCAGTCTCATGGCTTGCAGTCGCAGAGAGTCGGACACGAGGTTGCGTCGACTTCACTTTTACTTTTCACTTTTTCCTGCACAGGAGTTTTCGCAATGGCACCCGACTCCGCAGAGGAGCTCTGGCCTGGAAAATCCCGATTTCGACAGAGGAGCCTTGGGCTGCAGTTCCATGGGTCTCGGCAGAGAGTCGGGACACAGACTGATCGGGGACTTCACTTTTACTTTTCACTTTAACCTTCACTGTGAAGAAGGAAACGTGGTACCCCACTCCGTTACTCTTGCCTGGAAAATCCCATTGGACGCGGGCACGGAGGGCCATGCCTGGCTGCAGTCCATGGGTCGCAGAGAGTCGGACACGACTGATCGACTTCACTTTTACTTTCACTTTAACTTCACTTGGAAAGGAAATGGTAACCCACTCCAGTATTCTTGCCTGGAGAATCCCAGGGACGGGGAGCCTATGGGCTGCGTCTCTGGGAGGTCACACAGAGTCAGACACGACTTGAAGCGACATAG
Organism: Odocoileus hemionus; assembly: GCA_020976825.1. Lineage (NCBI taxonomy): Eukaryota > Metazoa > Chordata > Mammalia > Artiodactyla > Cervidae > Odocoileus > Odocoileus hemionus. The sequence continues at coordinate 12,440 of JAJLRB010005307.1, read as the reverse complement.
CAGCAGCAAGGTCCACAGTTTAAGCCAACCCATGGAAAGCACTAAGACAGAATGTGAATCCATACTTTTCAATGGTTGCCCACAAAGAAATGGTGCCCGGGGCCCTGGGAGCAGGGATTTTGCTGAAGACCTCGACCAATCCAGCCAAAGAACAAAAGAATTTTCAGGCAACAGAAGAGAGAGCCTTCTTCACTCTCTTCATGAGGCCAACAGGGGACCTCAAAAACTAAACCTAAAGAGGTGAAGTAGGTGGAAAGGAAGGTCGGTGCAAAGGTTCTAAATAAGTGGAGTAAACCTCACCTGCCATAGATTAGAGAAGACCTAAAAAATGAAGGAAATATACCATCTAACTGAACATGGGAGATTCAATATTATGATGAGATTAACTCTCTATTGGGTCTATAAAGTGAATAGTGAAGTGTTGCCTCAGTTATATCCGAACTCTTTTGTGGACCCCATGGGACAATGGACTGTATTAACCTGACCAGGTTCCTCTGTCCATGGGATTTTCCAGGCAAGAGTACTGGAGGTTGGGTTGCCATTTCCTTCTCCAGGGGGATTCTTCCTTACACCAGGGATTGAAACCGGGTCTCCTGCAATTGCAGGCAGACGGTTTAAACCATCTGAGCCACCAGGGAAGTCCACCTATTTGGTCTATAGATTCCCTGTACTTATCAATTAAACTCACACCAGGTTGTTTGTGGTCTGCATGTTTTACAGAGCATGGACCCTTGAATAACACAGATGAATAAAGACCAGAAATGGAGGCTCCTACATTTATGGGCCCCTCGATTTATGACCCTGACGACAAGTCAGAGCAGAGGAAAAGGGCACAGCCTTTTCAGCAAATGGCATTGAGGCAACTGAACATCCATAGAGGGGAAAAAAAAAATGGAACACCCTACTGCACCACTATGTACAAAAACAATTCCTGGTGAATTACAGACGTCCGATGTGGAAAACACCACCTTTAGATAAAATATGGGAGACTTTCCTTGGGCCCCCCACAGTCAGGGAGAAGGCTTTTTCAATGCACAGAAAGTACAAACTACAAGAGGAAATGATTCTGTCCAACTGCACCAACTCAGATTTTATGTTCATCAGAAGCCATAAGATGGGGCAAGATACTTGTAGTTACTTCTATAATAAAGGCCACATCTATAGAATCTGTAAGAATCTGTAAGACTCTACAAATTAGAAGGAATTAACAAGGGAAACACGTGAACAGGCATTTCACAGAAGATGATGCCCAAATGGGCCCAGAAAACATGAAGCAATCTCTTTTCCCACCAAGACTAGCAGAAATGTAAACAGGCTGACACTGGGTAGGCAAGAAAGGAACACTGATGGGAGGAATACCCAGAACTGTTTGCTGCTGGTGCACAAATTGTTTCAACCACTCTGGACAACAATGTGTAGTGATTTAAGAAAGCCCAAGCATGTGCACACTCTGTGGCCAGGGGACCCCACTCTTGAGCGTCCCTATGAGTGAATAACCGCAAGTGGCTCAAGCACCCCACCAACAGTCGGTAGAATGGATAACGGGCAGTGGTGGAGTCCAACCATGGGACCTACAGAAGCTAAGACGAGCCAGTGATGGCCACTCCCAACAATCCTGGAGACATAGTATTGAGCAATAAAAACAAGCTCCGGATGGACACACAATTTGTTTACATCAAGTTCACAAATGTTGCACAATTAACAAACTGGTTAGGATTACATGTATTTTGTACTGATTACTTAGAGGAATAGGAGGGATGAACACAAAATCCAGGGAGAAGGGTTACTGTTCCTGCCCAGGGATGAGGGAATGAGAGCTAACAGAACGTGGGGCACAATGGTTTATCCTCTGGCTTTATCTGAGTCTGGGTCCGCTAGTGTTCACTGTTTGATTACTGGATGATCTCAAAGGTCCCTTTCAGCTTGCATATAGAAATACTGTATATATATATTATATATGTGTGTGTGTTGTGTGTGTATACAGTATATGTTTGTGTGTGTGTGTTAGTCACTCCAGTTGTGTCAGACTCTTTGTAACCCCTATGGACTGTAGCCCACCAGGGTCCTCTGTCCATGGGATTCTCCAGGCAAGAATACTGGAGTGAATAGGCCATCTTCTTCTCCAAGAGATCTTCCCGACCCAGGGATCGAGCCCAGGTCTCCTGCATTGCAGGCAGATTCTTTACCATCTGAGCCACAGGGGAAGCTCATATACAATATGTGTGTATATACATAAACACACTGCATAATTTTAGAACTATTCTTCTGCAGCTTAAAAAAAAATGTTAATTTAGATGATGATGGTGATGATGGAGATGATAGTGATAATGAATGGTGATCATAATGGTGATGATAATGGAGCCCCAAACTGAGTATCAGAAGTCCCGGGGCTGGTCTTGGCTCTTCATGGACTTCTATGGACTCTAGAACCCTCCTTAGCACTATAAAGGCCTCACTGTTTGACATTTCAAGACTCAGAGAGAAACGTGAGTGGCTGTATGAGTTTCAAACTTTGATCCAGTGCAGGACACCGCCCTAGGGACCCCAGCTCCAGGAGGCTGCTGTTATTTCTGTCCCCACCCAGGAGGCCAGACTTAGTCTGGCTTGGCTGCCCTGAATGCGGGCATGAAGGGTGAAGGGAGAAGGGTCATTGGAAAATGGGTGGTGGCAGTCTATAAAAACAAAAATGGTGGACCAGGCCTCAAGGAATCCCAGGCCAGGTGGTGGTGGCTGCAGAGAGGCCACGTAACCCAGCCTAGGTCCCCGGTCAGACAGGAAGCACATGGATTCTCAGAGTTGCTAAGGACACAGGCCAGAAGTGCTAGGTTTGGGAGAGGGCAGCTCCCCACAAAGGAGGGCAGCACGAGCCAAGGACTCCAAGCAGGAGACCACCTCTCTGGAACAATGGAGACTGCATCCAGGAACCAGAGAGAAATGAAGGCGCGGAGAGGAGGACCCAGGCAGGTGGTGGAGACCCAAGTGATGGGCCGGAAGCTCATGGCTGTTCATGGCTTTTCTCCCGAGGCCTATGGTGAGCCTGACAGAATGAAGCTGAGGGTCGTGGTGGGCCCAGACCTGCCTTGAGGATGAAGCCTCCAGTGCCCAGCATGGAGCGGGCAAAGGTGTTTAGGTTGGGCAGGATGAGTGAGCGAGGACAGTGGTCTGGAGCCGCGGCCCCACAGGTGGGGGGGGCAGGGCCGAAGCCTCACCTGTGCAAGGGCGCGAGAAGAGGCTGCCTTCGGACGGCTGAGCAGCTGCGGGCCCTGGGGCAGCAGCACCGTGCCGCAGCTCGTTGACCCAGTGCAAAGTAGCCCCGCGTCATGTCCCGCCCATGCCGATGGCCCGCGCCGAGCAGTACAGAAACTTTGTACCCCGTTTCTGAAAGAGAGACAAAACGTTCGCCCGTGAAGGGGCATCGCACACTGGAACCGTTTTGTGTGCACAAACCCTGATCCGTATCTGCTCTGTGAAGATGGGCTCTTGTTGTGGATTCCCAAGCAAGAGGCCACCTCCTCTAAAATCTCATTTTCAACTGAAACCACCCATTTCCTGTCATTAACTGAAGCACCTTGACTTCCTTTGCCTCACTTGGTTTTAAAAACAAACCCTCATGGACAACCTAAGTCCTTCCAATTTACTGTTAGGGAAACTGAGGCTGAAGGGACCAAACTGGCCAACCTTACCTGCAACTGGGACCATTCCATTACCCTCTCCATCTGGCTGTTCACACTGGTATGCCTTTATAACCCGTGATAAAATAAACAGGTGAACATGTTTCCTTCCTTGAGTCTTGTGAAGCCCATCCACTCAGCCCTGGAGGAGGGGGTGTGGGACCCTCACTTTTGTACTCATGTCAGGCAGAAGTGTGGGTAAGCTGGGGACCTACCACCCAAAACTGGGTGTCTGAATTTTGGGGCAATCCTTGGTGGAATAAGCCCTTAACCTGTTGAGGGTCTGCACCAACTAGTAGTGACAGAATTAAATTGTCGGATACCTGCTGGGATTATCTGCAGAGAATTGGGTAATTGCTTGTGAAAACAGATCACATGGGAATATTCTTCCTTCGGTTAAATACAATTTTATTTAGTAGAAATGAATTTCCCTATTTTTTTGAGACTTTTGGAAATCCTATGAGTCCCAAAAGACGTGGTATAAGAATATATTAAATAAGATGCCAAATTTCAATGTCTTAGCTATAAAGACAGAATGTAAGATACATCCCCATTAAGAATTTTATGTATTGAGAAGATATGTGATTTTAATGTATTGGATTAAATAATATTATAAATAAAAATTTAAACAACCATCTATGGGCTTCCTCTGGTAGCCCCAGAGTGGTTAAAAGAGCCTGCCTGGCCAGTGCAGGGAGGACACAGCAGACATGGGGTTTGATTCCTGGGGTCAGGGGAAGATCCCCTGGATGACGGACATGGCAACCCAACCCCATGTATTCTTTCTTGACCTGGAGAATTCCCATGGACAGAGAAGCTTGGTGGCTGCTACAGTCTATACGGGTAAGCAAAGACGTTGTACACGAAATTGAAGCGATTTAGCAACAGTACCAAACATAAAACTTACCCACTTACATCATCCCACTAGTACTGCTCCAACTTTGAAGAGACTGTTTCACACTGAGCACATGGACCTGCCTCAAGAATTTTTCCTAGTAATATGTTCTTTAAAACCAGGAAACAGGGAAGAGGCTACAATGCAGAGAATCTACAAACACCCAGCTTATCCAGAGCCACAGGGAAATGTATCTGAAAATCTATAGCCAACCTTTTTTTAATGGACACATCTTTGTATCTGAGGCTGTATAATTAATGTAATTTTTTTTTTAATCACTATTGTCTACATACAGGTCTTTCACATCAAAGTCCCTAAAAGCTGCCGCCTACAGGGTCTGAAATGCTCATTTTAATATTCGTGGCTTTGATTTGCAAAATGCTCTTCAACGGCTGGACTCATGCCACTGGGCTGTTCCTCGACTGGCTGGCCTTGCCGAAGCAAGTTGTATTTGCTATTTCAGTGCTGTTTCTAAAACTTAGCTGGCAAACCAGCTCCAGGATGTCCTCAAACCAGAGGAACGCCTGTTTAGTGGCAACAGGGATCCCCCTTTCCAGATCCTTCACCCCCAGGGGAGCCATGTGAAAGGACCAGGTGTCCCCATGCACTCGCTTGGATTATAAGTTGGCGGGGCAGCACCCCGCACGGCACCCAGCACAGTCCCTGGTGCCCAGCATGGTCTGCCATCAGCAAGGGATCTCACCAGGGCACACACAGAGAAGACTGGCGTGAACAACACACACGCTTGTGGCTTCAATAAATCGCACAATACCAGTCGGGCACTAGCACAGCTGGCCTAGCAAAGACCTAGGGGATCGTGCAAGCATGCTTCTCACTTTATTAGAGAGGAGGACCACTACAGCTGGCTGCGGATGGGACGGATCAGAGGGTCTACAGGGAGCCGACGGCCCCTAGAGCCCAGGTCCACGGGGGAGGGGGGTGGGGGGGGGGGGGGGGGGGGGGGGGGGGGGGGGGGGGGGGGGGGGGTTGGGGGGCGACGGCTCCCTCCCACTCGCCACACGACCCCCTCCCTTCTGGGCAGACGACAATGGATGCAGTAACCTGAGGGGGGGAAAGACAAGAACTGCTGTAGGCAGGAGAAAGATTCTAATGAGTCTGCTAATAATCGCCTTCCCCATCCTCACCATCCTGACTTCAGAGGATGCATTCCTCAGGCCACAGATGAAACTGTTTATCTATGGAAAACACAGGAAGCAGTCACTCTCACTAAGTCATGGAGGCACTGATTTGGTTACATGGGAATATCAAAATATTTATCAAGCAACCACAGGAAATTAGAACAATTATTGTCTGTTCTCTAATCCTCCTTGGCTCAATGATCTAGATATTTTAGGAAAAAGTCATTCACTTCTTTTCTTTCTTTCCAATTATTGAACACGTATATTTGAATGAGGCAGTCTTCCAATCTCTTCAATTTGTATCTGCTAGAGTTCTTTTTAATCAATAACCAATGTCTGCTTTTTAAAATCGATAACCAAGCAAGCTTTATTATCCTCTCTGTGAACAAGGTAGGTAATAATCAACCTGACAGCATAATTTCTCATGGGCTGACTTACTCAAAAACAAGTTATTAGACCTGGCAAAAAGATAGAATTATTGCCCTCTTTATTTTACTGTTGTTTCCAGGTAAATGGTTATCTGCAACTGGTCTTTCCATTAGAAAAATACTTATAGTCAGAGTGTTTAAAATATAGGAGGGACCCCAAATGCAAGGAAAGCAGAAATTCAAGAGCCATCAGTCCAAAACCCCACAAGTAAGTGGCCGCTCAGCTCCCTGGTACTCTACATGTAGAAACGTTTTTCCTGAGATGCATACTCTGAGTAATCACAAACATGACATCAACAGAAACGAACCATCCCAACCTTTGGCCAGTTCTCAATCCCTGTTGTACTTTTCCCAGTTGTGGCTGCCTAAGGAACCTGGAGGGAGGTGTGTGTTGTGAGATGCTGCCTTGGATGGCGTATTATGCTCTAACCAGCTACCAAAAAAGCCGATGCCAGAACGTCCAGCCTGAGCAAGCACATCCATGATGGCACCTGGGCCACCCAGACCAGGGCAAGCCCTCAGGTTTAACCAGGGAGAGGCCAGGGAGAGGAGGGACACTAGAGCTGCCCGATATCGATTCTGGCCTGGAGAGGCTTTGTGAGAAACCATGGGGTCTGAGCATTACAGGCGGGAGGCAAACCTGTGAGAGGCAAATATCAGAGAAAAGGCCCTCCAAGCAGGAGCCATCAGGTGAGGAAAAGTGGGAAGATGGGAAAACGAAGGGAAAGGTGAGATGGGGAACAGTCAGACTGGGGGATCGAGCAGCAATGAAGTATACGGGTCGAAGCCGCCGAATCAGGCACTAGCAGAAAGCCCTGACCCAACACTCGCTTGCTGGTTTTGAGAGCCATACAGAGGGGCCTGCACTTGCTTGTGTCTGGAGTCCTTGGAAGGCCATGGCCAAGCTGAGTGAGGGTGCCCCGAACATCGCTGTGTCTAAACCCCGTGGGTGCCAATGCTAGGGAACACGCATCAAACTCAGTGAACAAGTTAAGTGTCAGTGCTCCTTTCACTTCAACGTGTCTCACTCAAACGCACCCAAAACGAAAACACCATGAAGTTTCCTCTTATAACTCTCAGATCCTCATCCCCACAGACTGGACTCATTCTAAACCATGTCGATCCAAACAAAAGAATGATTCAGGCATTCCTTTTGGTAAGCAAGATAATTTTTGTAAGGAGAATCTAAGAGAGACACAAATCAATAGAACAAAAAAAGTTCTACAAAACATGCAGGCAATCACCCCCCGCCGCTGCCCTTTTTTTTTAAATATTAACCAGTAAGAAACAGGACAATACGAATCATGTTCCAAATTCCAGGGAATCAATCAGGCTGGGAACTACTCAATATCCTGACCCACAGTGGTTTCTTTCGGACTAAAAATATAGAGGTTAAGTTTTCAGCGTCAGGCTAGTTCCAAGACAGTTCATCAGTGCATTAATCTTCAAGGCAAAAGTGTTGTCAGCCATGGGGGAGGCTGTGCGTGGGGGCGGACTCCAAGCCCACAGAAGACAGTGAGGAAGGTGGGGACCCTAAGCACCTGCTGGTGTGGGGGAGGGAAACCCCAAATGGCTCTGAACCTCTGGAGATGATCCAAGAGCAGAAGCAACAGACCGGGAGCTGCTGTGTCCGACCAGGTGACTTCCAGGGAGGGGGCTCTGCCTGGTATGCAGCTATGGGAAATACGGACCAACAATCGTTTTTTTAAAAAACTCTCTAAGCTTAGAAATGACAATACTTTGCTATATCTCAAGAATTAACTAGTGAGTAATGAAGTGAAGTGATCACATGATGCCCGGACCAACTTGACAGCAACTCAAGATGTACCATTCCCACGCCTGATGTCCTGGGTACGGGCCCCTCAGCACGCGTGCATCCACGGACCATGTGGATGAGATGGGCACAAGAGCAATCTGCGCCCACAAAACCTGCTTGTGAATCAGGACCGTTTTTTTAGACCTAAAATACATACCCATGGCCAAACTGTCATGCTAACCATGGTCCTCACCTGGACTGTGGGATGGGAAAAAACCTCGACCCGACCCATGAGGGCTGGCTTCCACCATCCTTCCCTCCCCATCACTTTCCAATATCCCAACCACTTCCTTTCTTGCCTTTCTGCATTACTGTATTCAACATGCGAGCAGGCAACTGGCCAGGCTTCCATCGTAACGCATCGCACCCACACCACACCCCCGCCAACTCTCACCCTGTGAGGCTGAGGGTGGCGCTGTCTAAGCCAGCCCAGCAGGAAAGGTATATGTGTGCAAGACTCCCCGCGTGTTCCCCACAGCTGTGAGAACTTACTGGCTCACCTTTAGATTGGGTTATTGCTTGGGCGATGCCCTGATGGGTTCCAATCCTTCCCCAGTGTGGGTAAAAATGTGCCAGAGAGTATTCTGATCAGTATAAAGACAGAGGAATAGAAAATCTTAAAAATGGACAAGAGAAACAGTCATGAACAGCAAGTTCCTTACTGTCTAGCAAAAAGGGAACTAATAGTCGATATCCTGTGACAAACCACAACGTGATAGAGAATATTGAAAAATACGCACAACTGGAAGTCACCATGCTGTACTGAAGAAATTAACAATCACAGACTGTAAATCAACTTTACTTCAATAAAATCTTTTATTTTAAAAAGAAAAGAGAAATGCAGTCATCAGTAAAGGGAAAAAAAAAAGTTCAAACGCGTCTGATTCATTGTACCAGAGAAGATGGACTTTTTTAATAATGCATGTGAGATACACTACTTGCTCTCTGGAATGTACGGAAACCCTGATGAGACTGAGCAATGATGTCAAGGGAGCCACTGCCACCAGAGTGAAGAGATCAAATAAAGATAGAGGATCATATATTCCCCGAAGAGTAGTAAGAGGTACAAGAAGTGATAGAGGTCAAGGGCCCCCCACGGCAGCTGTTTAATTCGAAGGAAGCCCCCCCCACGAAACGGAACTAACACGAGCCCCGGAGAAACCCCCCCGGAAAAAGCGCCATAATGCGCCCTCCAGGCACCAGGCCCAGCCACAGCCCCAGAGCAGGCAGGGACTCACCGAGAGTGATGATGTGATGTGATGGTCCCGATCGATTGTCATAGATGACACCACCTTTGCGTCCCATGACCCACAAGTATATGTGTGCCTTTCCGCATCGGCACGTCCCCATGTGTATTTGCGTGGATTGTCGCCTAGAAGCACCACGTCTGTGTGGGGGCAGTTCTCTATAACTTCATTCATATTCCTGAAAGATAGGATGGGGCGCACAGAGACACCAGGGAAGGGGCACGTGGGTTTTCTGTTACCCTGAGAAACCAGATCATGGGGGACTTTTTTTTAACACACTACCACCCTAAAGCCACCACCACAATTTTTCCACCCCTGTCTTGCTCACGATGAGGATGGTTCTTTCCAGGACTTGGGGGGCAACCTTAACCTCCAGCCCCCCTAGCAGGGGTCCACATGTAGGGCAACGTGGAGGGACACGTCCCCTCAGGGGCTAGGTGATCAGGCACTGTGGGGCCCTCACTGACAGGAAATCAAGACCCCCATACTGGGATTGTAAGCTTCCTTTGGCCACATAAAGGGCCATGGAGCACTTAAGGAGGGCCCATGGACCAGCAAAACGAGGGTATCTTACCTACCGCCAAATGGCGGTAGGAAATACAATCCCCACAGGGGGGGACCAGTCATGAGTATGGATGACACGAACGCAACAGAGATGGAAGATGAAAAGAAAGAAGTAAGAAAGCAGTATCGGTTATCAAGCATGTATACATGTCGCAGAAGCACAGAGGCCAGGTTCCAGGAAAATAACTCCAGCTTCTGAAAGCAGAAGACCCCTTTTGGGGGTTCCTGAATCTCTGCACTACGACTGGGCCCCTCAGGTGCCCAGCCAAGCTGGCAGCCAGAGTCCAGGTTCGGACCCCAGGACCTGCTTGGAGAGGGGGCCCCTGCCCACCACCCTGCCGACCGAGCTGCTACTTCTAGGACAGCTGGGCTGCCAGGGGTCTAGGCCTGCTCCCTTTCCCTTTTACCCCTAAAACATCATCATGGCTATCCCGCCCCGCCCGGCTAGCCACGGAACTCTTTGGGAAAGCTGAACAGGAGACGCCCGCGGTGGGGAGTGCACTTGTGGCTGGGTGCTCAGTTAGGGGGTTGGGGAAACAGGGTCCACGGCAACGGTCGAGGGGCCTAACTCAAACCTAGGTGTGACAAAGGCACAGATGAGGAGGACGCGCCCTGTTACCAGGATGTCCCCCCTGCTTAAAATACCGTCATAGTCTCAAGAAACCATCACGTAGATTGCTCCAGCTTCCGCTTCCCCCGCAAAAAAAAAAAAAAAAATTCTGGAGGCGCTGACCTAACAAACATCACCGGGAAAGTGGAGAACGGTCCTGTGAGGGTGTGGTCTATCAGTCATTTTCACCTCGAGACAAACACCCGCAGGCTGCCCTCCCTCCAACACTTGAGACCAGGGTGTCCTACAGTGGCGGACAGGAGGGGAATGTGGAACCTGGAACAGGAGCCTGCGCTGGACAGGTGGCAACCGAAATGTGGGGGGGATGTTGAGCCCTAAGGGGAGTCGGCCCCAGAGCGGGTACTGGGACAGAGAAGGTGCTTGAGGCTGGACTCGGTGCGGGGTCGGGGGTGAACTCAGTCCCCCAGTCCATGGATCCGCGAGCACAGGCTGGCAGGAGAGGGCCGGAACCAACCGTCGCGGGTGGCGGGAGGGGAAAGGGCCCTCACCAGCTGCTCTGAATGTGAGGCGCAGGGTCTCTTCTTGTAGCTTGTCGCTGGACAATGGGGGAGGTGGGCTTGTGTTAGGACGGCTTGGACAGCCGCGTTGATCCTCATCACTAGAGGATGGACTCATGCTTTATGCTGGAAACACACAGTGATGTAACCGTCAATTAGGGAAAGTCCATCTGGGCAGCCATTTTAACAATGCATCTTAGGCCAGAATCGATGGACGGAGAGTGCTGTACCTGGGGCGGTCACGTAGCAGGACACCGTCACCTAATCCAATTCATGAGGCTCCTGCATTATTCATCCCGGGGGCCCCCCACACTCTCATTCAGGTGACTGCTCGAGGACATCAACGACTCTATTGAACTGAGGAGGTACCCCCCATCTCCTCCCTGAAGCAGTTGGTGGGCACCTGCGTTCTCGTCTTCCTCCATCCCCTACGGGCTCGCTGGCCAGGCCACAACACAAGGAGCCCAAAATATTTTCCTACACATCCTAGCCCATGTTTCCTCCAAAACACACAATTCCAAATAACAAGGTCAACTCTAGGGACTTACAAACAGGTGCCAGGGAAGCCAAGGAAGACCTCCCCCACCTTCTGCAGAACCCCTCAGCAGGCTGCCCCTGCACCATAAGCCACACCGCACTTGCCTGCACAGAAGTCAGGGCTCCAGACCTCTCCATATGGCGGGTGGCGGGGAGAAGGGCCTGGGGGGTGCACGTGGGGAGCAGGCTCATTTTCTCCAACTAACCTGTATAAAGCATGTCAGCAAATAACTGCTCCCTGGATTCGAATCCTGCTATGGCACCATCCCCAATCTATAGACTGCTTCCAGGACCATCTTCTTTAAAAATGCCTTAAACCATACAAAGTGCTTCCTAAACGACTATTAGGCTTAAAGGGCAACAGCTTGAGTGATCTGGAAACAAACCGGTCCAAGGCCCGGTGTGCGCAACTCCCCATAAAACCTCCTGCTCAGCACATCACTTTACGCAATACTCAGCTTCTCCTGGAGTCTCAGGAGGCTCCCACTTGTCGCAGTGCCTGGCCTTCCCCTTGCCTCCCACCCTTCTATCAGAAAACGGTCAGGTTTTCCTCCGCAGCTTGTTGCTTTCTTGCCCCACGTGTTCATTCCAGAAGCAGTTCCTACAACCCAACACCACCCTGAACTAGGGAGATGCAAGGGAAGCCTGTTACCCCGCTTCTGTGTTGTTTCTCCCAGCTCTTTCCCACCCAAAATGAGCTGCCCCTCCCCAGGGCCCCGCTCTCGGCCCTACAAGGGGTGGCCTCCAGTGGGCAGTGGGCTGGAGCTCAGGCCATCAATGCTCCTAGGCACCGTGCAGGCGTGAAAGTGAAAGTGGAAGTGTTAGTCACCCAGTCGTGTCCCACTCTCACTCTTTGTGGACTATAGCCCGCCAGGGTCCCCTCCGTCCATGGGATTCTCAAGGCAAGAATACTGGAGTGGGTTGCCATGCCCTCCTCCAGGGGATCTTCCCCACCAGGGATCAAAGTGCAAGGTATGGAGGATACAGCAAACCCCCTGGCCCCACTCCCCTTTTT
>JAJLRB010005306.1:0-43197 GCA_020976825.1 Odocoileus hemionus | reverse complement strand
TGGATCTATGTCGTCATACCCAGTCTATTGATGATATCACAACAAATATATATATGATATCACATCTAGTATACGTGTGACATCCTATGCACTATATTTATGACATCACACCAACTCTGTATAACATCACAAACCTCTGTGTGGCTGACACCACACTCGGCCTATGTATGATATTAATTGCTCTGTAGATGGCATCACATCCTCTTTATAACAGCAAACCACAGTATTTATGATGTCACATCCACTTCAGACATAACATCACACCAACTATATAAGACAGCACACCCACTGTATCTTTACCATCAAAACCTCTCCACTGATATCACGCCTAATTCTTTGTGATATCGCACCCACTATATTTGTGACATCAGTTGCAATCTATAACATTACATCTACTCCTTAAGTCTTCACACTACTGTACTTACGATGTCACAACTTCTATGTATGAAATCACATCCAGTATGTAGGTCAATATATACCCTATACATGTGACATGACAGCAAATAATCTGTGTCACCACACCGACTGTATTGACCACGTCACACCTACTCGTTGAATGACATCACACTCTGCGTATGGGTAGCATATTTGCACTGTGGAAGACATCACATCCTCACGTTATGACATCAAACCACCATTTCTAAGGCATCATGCACACTATAGTTGACATCATATCCACAGTATCTCTGTCATCACATCCACTGTATTGATGATATCACAAAAAGGTTATCTATGAGATCTCATCCGCTCTATATAACATGACATCATATCCATTGTATACAATACATATTCACTAGTTTTGTTATCTCACAACCACTGTATCTGTGTCTCACACCGACTCTTTCCATTTTATCACACCCTTTGTATATATGACATCACACCCCTGTTTGCGTACCATCATAAGAACTATTTAAGGAATCACATCCACATATTATGACATGACACCACATTATTTATGACATCACAGCACTGTACTCATGACATCACTCCAAATATATCTGACATTGCATCCACTGTATCTGTGTCATCACAACCACTCTAATGATGATCTCAGACCTACTGTACCTATGACATCACACCCATTTTAGGTATGACATCTTACACACTATACATAACGTCGCATCCACTGTTTATGACTTCACACCATTGCAATCATCGCATTACCTTCATTGATTTCGTGACATCACAGACACTATAGATGAGATCACACCCATGACAACACAAATGTTATATCTGCCATCTCACCCATGGTATCTGAGACTACATCCACTGTATGTATATCCTCAAAACAAGTGTATCAATGATATCACACCCACTCTCTGGACGATATCACACACACTCTATGAATGACAGCACATTCAGGATAAATGACATGACATAAACTCTTTATGACATCACAGCCCTATATGTATGACATCACAGCTAGTATATTTAGGACATCATATCAAATATTTATGATATCACACATACTGCTTTCAAGAAAATGCATCGTCTATACCTGATATCTCACCCACTATATTTGACATCACTGTCACTGTTTTTTTTTTGCCATCACACAAATGTGTACACGTGTAAACAAGTGTATCGATGTACCTCTGTGTCGATGACATCACAGGTATGTAAGCTATGACACGGCACACTTATGACATCATACATATTCTACATGACATCACATTCACACCTTATGACATCAAGGATCAGTATTTATGACATCGCAGACACTGCATTCATGACATCAAATCCCCTCTATATGACATCACATCCACGGTTTATGACATCTCATCCCCTATATCAGTGACATCACAGCCACTCCATCTGTCCCATCACATCCACTATGGTTCTGAATACATATCCACTATATTTGACATGAAACACACCGTGTGAAGACAATACAAACACTCTGTCTGACAGCATAACCTCCATAATCTGTATCAGTGTGATGACACCCACTCTATCAATGATATACCACACACACTGTATGCAGGTCACCACACATACTATATGTATAGAACAATATGCAGTATATACGACATCACACCCACGCTGGGTGACATCAAGTGACTCTATTCATGACATCAAATTTTCTTTATCTCACATCACACCCTTTATATCTGATAGCAGATCTACAGTACCTGTGTCATTACACAAAATTATCGATCATAAATCCCACATTGTATGTATGATACCACAGCCACAATGTCTATGACACCTAATGAACTACTTATGATATCACATACACTCTGTATGATATCACAACACTCTAAGACATCACACCCACTCTTCTCATGTCATCAACCCAGTATATCTGACATCACATCCACTTTACCTGGGTCATCACTGAGTATATTGATTATACCACACCAGCATTATATGTGATATCAAACCCACTATATATATGACATCCTATGATTAATTTGTGACATAACACCCACTCTTTTTGACATCACAGACTGTATTCATGGCAACAGACCCACCGACTCGATTCATGACACCACACCCACTGTATATGACATCACATACACTGTACTTTTGCCATCACAGCCACTGTAATTATGACAAGACACCTACTATGCTTTAGACACAATACTCAGTAAAAATAACATCTCACTTGGTATATGAATGGGAACACTACCACTGTATCCGATGTCATGGAACATACTACGTTTAGGACATCATATCCACTATATACATTCTCACCCACACTGTGTGTATGACTACACAAGCTCTATGTCTGTCTTGAAACGCATTGTAACTGCCATCACATCCACTCTATATGTCATCACACCCACTTTGTCGACACCATCACACACAACTATTTAAGATATCACAGGTGGCATATGTATGCCATTAGATGCACTACACATGACATCATATCCACACTATGTGACAACAATCCACAATATTTATGACATCACCTGCTCTGTATTCATGACAACACATGCATTATATATGATATGACATTTCATTTACTGTGTATGATATCACAGTCACTATATAAGTGACATCAGACAATGACTCTATCGATGACATCACACACTCTACCTTTCCAACTTATCTACTTTATATGGCATCACACATAGTGTTATGAAAACAGAACCATTGTGTACTTCACAGACACCATATCTGATTACACACCCACTGTATCTGTTTCATCACAACAAATGTATCAATTTTATCAAACCCAGTGTATGCATGACATCACCTCGACTATATGTATGAAATCATATGTAGTACCTATGACATCACATCCAATTTTACGACATCACACCACCTTATTTATGCCATCACGTCCACTATATCTGACCTCACATCAACTGGATCTATGTCGTCATACCCAGTCTATTGATGATATCACAACAAATATATATATGATATCACATCTAGTATACGTGTGACATCCTATGCACTATATTTATGACATCACACCAACTCTGTATAACATCACAAACCTCTGTGTGGCTGACACCACACTCGGCCTATGTATGATATTAATTGCTCTGTAGATGGCATCACATCCTCTTTATAACAGCAAACCACAGTATTTATGATGTCACATCCACTTCAGACATAACATCACACCAACTATATAAGACAGCACACCCACTGTATCTTTACCATCAAAACCTCTCCACTGATATCACGCCTAATTCTTTGTGATATCGCACCCACTATATTTGTGACATCAGTTGCAATCTATAACATTACATCTACTCCTTAAGTCTTCACACTACTGTACTTACGATGTCACAACTTCTATGTATGAAATCACATCCAGTATGTAGGTCAATATATACCCTATACATGTGACATGACAGCAAATAATCTGTGTCACCACACCGACTGTATTGACCACGTCACACCTACTCGTTGAATGACATCACACTCTGCGTATGGGTAGCATATTTGCACTGTGGAAGACATCACATCCTCACGTTATGACATCAAACCACCATTTCTAAGGCATCATGCACACTATAGTTGACACATCATATCCACAGTATCTCTGTCATCACATCCACTGTATTGATGATATCACAAAAAGGTTATCTATGAGATCTCATCCGCTCTATATAACATGACATCATATCCATTGTATACAATACATATTCACTAGTTTTGTTATCTCACAACCACTGTATCTGTGTCTCACACCGACTCTTTCCATTTTATCACACCCTTTGTATATATGACATCACACCCCTGTTTGCGTACCATCATAAGAACTATTTAAGGAATCACATCCACATATTATGACATGACACCACATTATTTATGACATCACAGGCACTGTACTCATGACATCACTCCAAATATATCTGACATTGCATCCACTGTATCTGTGTCATCACAACCACTCTAATGATGATCTCAGACCTACTGTACCTATGACATCACACCCATTTTAGGTATGACATCTTACACACTATACATAACGTCGCATCCACTGTTTATGACTTCACACCATTGCAATCATCGCATTACCTTCATTGATTTCGTGACATCACAGACACTATAGATGAGATCACACCCATGACAACACAAATGTTATATCTGCCATCTCACCCATGGTATCTGAGACTACATCCACTGTATGTATATCCTCAAAACAAGTGTATCAATGATATCACACCCACTCTCTGGACGATATCACACACACTCTATGAATGACAGCACATTCAGGATAAATGACATGACATAAACTCTTTATGACATCACAGCCCTATATGTATGACATCACAGCTAGTATATTTAGGACATCATATCAAATATTTATGATATCACACATACTGCTTTCAAGAAAATGCATCGTCTATACCTGATATCTCACCCACTATATTTGACATCACTGTCACTGTTTTTTTGCCATCACACAAATGTGTACACGTGTAAACAAGTGTATCGATGTACCTCTGTGTCGATGACATCACAGGTATGTAAGCTATGACACGGCACACTTATGACATCATACATATTCTACATGACATCACATTCACACCTTATGACATCAAGGATCAGTATTTATGACATCGCAGACACTGCATTCATGACATCAAATCCCCTCTATATGACATCACATCCACGGTTTATGACATCTCATCCCCTATATCAGTGACATCACAGCCACTCCATCTGTCCCATCACATCCACTATGGTTCTGAATACATATCCACTATATTTGACATGAAACACACCGTGTGAAGACAATACAAACACTCTGTCTGACAGCATAACCTCCATAATCTGTATCAGTGTGATGACACCCACTCTATCAATGATATACCACACACTGTATGCAGGTCACCACACATACTATATGTATAGAACAATATGCAGTATATACGACATCACACCCACGCTGGGTGACATCAAGTGACTCTATTCATGACATCAAATTTTCTTTATCTCACATCACACCCTTTATATCTGATAGCAGATCTACAGTACCTGTGTCATTACACAAAATTATCGATCATAAATCCACATTGTATGTATGATACCACAGCCACAATGTCTATGACACCTAATGAACTACTTATGATATCACATACACTCTGTATGATATCACAACACTCTAAGACATCACACCCACTCTTCTCATGTCATCAACCCAGTATATCTGACATCACATCCACTTTACCTGGGTCATCACTGAGTATATTGATTATACCACACCAGCATTATATGTGATATCAAACCCACTATATATATGACATCCTATGATTAATTTGTGACATAACACCCACTCTTTTTGACATCACAGACTGTATTCATGGCAACAGACCCACTCGATTCATGACACCACACCCACTGTATATGACATCACATACACTGTACTTTTGCCATCACAGCCACTGTAATTATGACAAGACACCTACTATGCTTTAGACACAATACTCAGTAAAAATAACATCTCACTTGGTATATGAATGGGAACACTACCACTGTATCCGATGTCATGGAACATACTACGTTTAGGACATCATATCACTATATACATTCTCACCCACACTGTGTGTATGACTACACAAGCTCTATGTCTGTCTTGAAACGCATTGTAACTGCCATCACATCCACTCTATATGTCATCACACCCACTTTGTCGACACCATCACACACAACTATTTAAGATATCACAGGTGGCATATGTATGCCATTAGATGCACTACACATGACATCATATCCACACTATGTGACAACAATCCACAACAATCCACAATATTTATGACATCACCTGCTCTGTATTCATGACAACACATGCATTATATATGATATGACATTTCATTTACTGTGTATGATATCACAGTCACTATATAAGTGACATCAGACAATGACTCTATCGATGACATCACACACTCTACCTTTCCAACTTATCTACTTTATATGGCATCACACATAGTGTTATGAAAACAGAACCATTGTGTACTTCACAGACACCATATCTGATTACACACCCACTGTATCTGTTTCATCACAACAAAAATGTATCAATTTATCAAACCCAGTGTATGCATGACATCACCTCGACTATATGTATGAAATCATATGTAGTACCTATGACATCACATCCAATTTTACGACATCACACCACCTTATTTATGCCATCACGTCCACTATATCTGACCTCACATCAACTGGATCTATGTCGTCATACCCAGTCTATTGATGATATCACAACAAATATATATATGATATCACATCTAGTATACGTGTGACATCCTATGCACTATATTTATGACATCACACCAACTCTGTATAACATCACAAACCTCTGTGTGGCTGACACCACACTCGGCCTATGTATGATATTAATTGCTCTGTAGATGGCATCACATCCTCTTTATAACAGCAAACCACAGTATTTATGATGTCACATCCACTTCAGACATAACATCACACCAACTATATAAGACAGCACACCCACTGTATCTTTACCATCAAAACCTCTCCACTGATATCACGCCTAATTCTTTGTGATATCGCACCCACCCACTATATTTGTGACATCAGTTGCAATCTATAACATTACATCTACTCCTTAAGTCTTCACACTACTGTACTTACGATGTCACAACTTCTATGTATGAAATCACATCCAGTATGTAGGTCAATATATACCCTATACATGTGACATGACAGCAAATAATCTGTGTCACCACACCGACTGTATTGACCACGTCACACCTACTCGTTGAATGACATCACACTCTGCGTATGGGTAGCATATTTGCACTGTGGAAGACATCACATCCTCACGTTATGACATCAAACCACCATTTCTAAGGCATCATGCACACTATAGTTGACATCATATCCACAGTATCTCTGTCATCACATCCACTGTATTGATGATATCACAAAAAGGTTATCTATGAGATCTCATCCGCTCTATATAACATGACATCATATCCATTGTATACAATACATATTCACTAGTTTTGTTATCTCACAACCACTGTATCTGTGTCTCACACCGACTCTTTCCATTTTATCACACCCTTTGTATATATGACATCACACCCCCCTTTGCGTACCATCATAAGAACTATTTAAGGAATCACATCCACATATTATGACATGACACCACATTATTTATGACATCACAGGCACTGTACTCATGACATCACTCCAAATATATCTGACATTGCATCCACTGTATCTGTGTCATCACAACCACTCTAATGATGATCTCAGACCTACTGTACCTATGACATCACACCCATTTTAGGTATGACATCTTACACACTATACATAACGTCGCATCCACTGTTTATGACTTCACACCATTGCAATCATCGCATTACCTTCATTGATTTCGTGACATCACAGACACTATAGATGAGATCACACCCATGACAACACAAATATTATATCTGCCATCTCACCCATGGTATCTGAGACTACATCCACTGTATGTATATCCTCAAAACAAGTGTATCAATGATATCACACACCACTCTCTGGACGATATCACACACACTCTATGAATGACAGCACACATTCAGGATAAATGACATGACATAAACTCTTTATGACATCACAGCCCTATATGTATGACATCACAGCTAGTATATTTAGGACATCATATCAAATATTTATGATATCACACATACTGCTTTCAAGAAAATGCATCGTCTATACCTGATATCTCACCCACTATATTTGACATCACTGTCACTGTTTTTTTTTTTGCATCACACAAATGTGTACACGTGTAAACAAGTGTATCGATGTACCTCTGTGTCGATGACATCACAGGTATGTAAGCTATGACACGGCACACTTATGACATCATACATATTCTACATGACATCACATTCACACCTTATGACATCAAGGATCAGTATTTATGACATCGCAGACACTGCATTCATGACATCAAATCCCCTCTATATGACATCACATCCACGGTTTATGACATCTCATCCCCTATATCAGTGACATCACAGCCACTCCATCTGTCCCATCACATCCACTACATCCACTATGGTTCTGAATACATATCCACTATATTTGACATGAAACACACCGTGTGAAGACAATACAAACACTCTGTCTGACAGCATAACCTCCATAATCTGTATCAGTGTGATGACACCCACTCTATCAATGATATACCACACACTGTATGCAGGTCACCACACATACTATATGTATAGAACAATATGCAGTATATACGACATCACACCCACGCTGGGTGACATCAAGTGACTCTATTCATGACATCAAATTTTCTTTATCTCACATCACACCCTTTATATCTGATAGCAGATCTACAGTACCTGTGTCATTACACAAAATTATCGATCATAAATCCCACATTGTATGTATGATACCACAGCCACAATGTCTATGACACCTAATGAACTACTTATGATATCACATACACTCTGTATGATATCACAACACTCTAAGACATCACACCCACTCTCTCATGTCATCAACCCAGTATATCTGACATCACATCCACTTTACCTGGGTCATCACTGAGTATATTGATTATACCACACCAGCATTATATGTGATATCAAACCCACTATATATATGACATCCTATGATTAATTTGTGACATAACACCCACTCTTTTTGACATCACAGACTGTATTCATGGCAACAGACCCACTCGATTCATGACACCACACCCACTGTATATGACATCACATACACTGTACTTTTGCCATCACAGCCACTGTAATTATGACAAGACACCTACTATGCTTTAGACACAATACTCAGTAAAAAAATAACATCTCACTTGGTATATGAATGGGAACACTACCACTGTATCCGATGTCATGGAACATACTACGTTTAGGACATCATATCCACTATATACATTCTCACCCACACTGTGTGTGTGATGACACAAGCTCTATGTCTGTCTTGAAACGCATTGTAACTGCCATCACATCCACTCTATATGTCATCACACCCACTTTGTCGACACCATCACACCAACTATTTAAGATATCACAGGTGGCATATGTATGCCATTAGATGCACTACACACATGACATCATATCCACACTATGTGACAACAATCCACAATATTTATGACATCACCTGCTCTGTATTCATGACAACACATGCATTATATATGATATGACATTTCATTTACTGTGTATGATATCACAGTCACTATATAAGTGACATCAGACAATGACTCTATCGATGACATCACACACTCTACCTTTCCAACTTATCTACTTTATATGGCATCACACATAGTGTTATGAAAACAGAACCATTGTGTACTTCACAGACACCATATCTGATTACACACCCACTGTATCTGTTTCATCACAACAAATGTATCAATTTTATCAAACCCAGTGTATGCATGACATCACCTCGACTATATGTATGAAATCATATGTAGTACCTATGACATCACATCCAATTTTACGACATCACACCACCTTATTTATGCCATCACGTCCACTATATCTGACCTCACATCAACTGGATCTATGTCGTCATACCCAGTCTATTGATGATATCACAACAAATATATATTGATATCACATCTAGTATACGTGTGACATCCTATGCACTATATTTATGACATCACACCAACTCTGTATAACATCACAAACCTCTGTGTGGCTGACACCACACTCGGCCTATGTATGATATTAATTGCTCTGTAGATGGCATCACATCCTCTTTATAACAGCAAACCACAGTATTTATGATGTCACATCCACTTCAGACATAACATCACACCAACTATATAAGACAGCACACCCACTGTATCTTTACCATCAAAACCTCTCCACTGATATCACGCCTAATTCTTTGTGATATCGCACCCACTATATTTGTGACATCAGTTGCAATCTATAACATTACATCTACTCCTTAAGTCTTCACACTACTGTACTTACGATGTCACAACTTCTATGTATGAAATCACATCCAGTATGTAGGTCAATATATACCCTATACATGTGACATGACAGCAAATAATCTGTGTCACCACACACGACTGTATTGACCACGTCACACCTACTCGTTGAATGACATCACACTCTGCGTATGGGTAGCATATTTGCACTGTGGAAGACATCACATCCTCACGTTATGACATCAAACCACCATTTCTAAGGCATCATGCACACTATAGTTGACATCATATCCACAGTATCTCTGTCATCACATCCACTGTATTGATGATATCACAAAAAGGTTATCTATGAGATCTCATCCGCTCTATATAACATGACATCATATCCATTGTATACAATACATATTCACTAGTTTTGTTTATCTCACAACCACTGTATCTGTGTCTCACACCGACTCTTTCCATTTTATCACACCCTTTGTATATATGACATCACACCCCTGTTTGCGTACCATCATAAGAACTATTTAAGGAATCACATCCACATATTATGACATGACACCACATTATTTATGACATCACAGGCACTGTACTCATGACATCACTCCAAATATATCTGACATTGCATCCACTGTATCTGTGTCATCACAACCACTCTAACCACTCTGATGATGATCTCAGACCTACTGTACCTATGACATCACACCCATTTTAGGTATGACATCTTACACACTATACATAACGTCGCATCCACTGTTTATGACTTCACACCATTGCAATCATCGCATTACCTTCATTGATTTCGTGACATCACAGACACTATAGATGAGATCACACCCATGACAACACAAATATTATATCTGCCATCTCACCCATGGTATCTGAGACTACATCCACTGTATGTATATCCTCAAAACAAAACAAGTGTATCAATGATATCACACCCACTCTCTGGACGATATCACACACACTCTATGAATGACAGCACATTCAGGATAAATGACATGACATAAACTCTTTATGACATCACAGCCCTATATGTATGACATCACAGCTAGTATATTTAGGACATCATATCAAATATTTATGATATCACACATACTGCTTTCAAGAAAATGCATCGTCTATACCTGATATCTCACCCACTATATTTGACATCACTGTCACTGTTTTTTTTTGCCATCACACAAATGTGTACACGTGTAAACAAGTGTATCGATGTACCTCTGTGTCGATGACATCACAGGTATGTAAGCTATGACACGGCACACTTATGACATCATACATATTCTACATGACATCACATTCACACCTTATGACATCAAGGATCAGTATTTATGACATCGCAGACACTGCATTCATGACATCAAATCCCCCCTCTATATGACATCACATCCACGGTTTATGACATCTCATCCCCTATATCAGTGACATCACAGCCACTCCATCTGTCCCATCACATCCACTATGGTTCTGAATACATATCCACTATATTTGACATGAAACACACCGTGTGAAGACAATACAAACACTCTGTCTGACAGCATAACCTCCATAATCTGTATCAGTGTGATGACACCCACTCTATCAATGATATACCACACACACTGTATGCAGGTCACCACACATACTATATGTATAGAACAATATGCAGTATATACGACATCACACCCACGCTGGGTGACATCAAGTGACTCTATTCATGACATCAAATTTTCTTTATCTCACATCACACCCTTTATATCTGATAGCAGATCTACAGTACCTGTGTCATTACACAAAATTATCGATCATAAATCCCACATTGTATGTATGATACCACAGCCACAATGTCTATGACACCTAATGAACTACTTATGATATCACATACACTCTGTATGATATCACAACACTCTAAGACATCACACCCACTCTTCTCATGTCATCAACCCAGTATATCTGACATCACATCCACTTTACCTGGGTCATCACTGAGTATATTGATTATACCACACCAGCATTATATGTGATATCAAACCCACTATATATATGACATCCTATGATTAATTTTTGTGACATAACACCCACTCTTTTTGACATCACAGACTGTATTCATGGCAACAGACCCACTCGATTCATGACACCACACCCACTGTATATGACATCACATACACTGTACTTTTGCCATCACAGCCACTGTAATTATGACAAGACACCTACTATGCTTTAGACACAATACTCAGTAAAAATAACATCTCACTTGGTATATGAATGGGAACACTACCACTGTATCCGATGTCATGGAACATACTACGTTTAGGACATCATATCCACTATATACATTCTCACCCACACTGTGTGTATGACTACACAAGCTCTATGTCTGTCTTGAAACGCATTGTAACTGCCATCACATCCACTCTATATGTCATCACACCCACTTTGTCGACACCATCACACCAACTATTTAAGATATCACAGGTGGCATATGTATGCCATTAGATGCACTACACATGACATCATATCCACACTATGTGACAACAATCAACCACAATATTTATGACATCACCTGCTCTGTATTCATGACAACACATGCATTATATATGATATGACATTTCATTTACTGTGTATGATATCACAGTCACTATATAAGTGACATCAGACAATGACTCTATCGATGACATCACACACTCTACCTTTCCAACTTATTATCTACTTTATATGGCATCACACATAGTGTTATGAAAACAGAACCATTGTGTACTTCACAGACACCATATCTGATTACACACCCACTGTATCTGTTTCATCACAACAAATGTATCAATTTTATCAAACCCAGTGTATGCATGACATCACCTCGACTATATGTATGAAATCATATGTAGTACCTATGACATCACATCCAATTTTACGACATCACACCACCTTATTTATGCCATCACGTCCACTATATCTGACCTCACATCAACTGGATCTATGTCGTCATACCCAGTCTATTGATGATATCACAACAAATATATATATGATATCATCATCATCTAGTATACGTGTGACATCCTATGCACTATATTTATGACATCACACCAACTCTGTATAACATCACAAACCTCTGTGTGGCTGACACCACACTCGGCCTATGTATGATATTAATTGCTCTGTAGATGGCATCACATCCTCTTTTAACAGCAAACCACAGTATTTATGATGTCACCCACTTCAGACATAACATCACACCAACTATATAAGACAGCACACCCACTGTATCTTTACCATCAAAACCTCTCCACTGATATCACGCCTAATTCTTTGTGATATCGCACCCACTATATTTGTGACATCAGTTGCAATCTATAACATTACATCTACTCCTTAAGTCTTCACACTACTGTACTTACGATGTCACAACTTCTATGTATGAAATCACATCCAGTATGTAGGTCAATATATACCCTATACATGTGACATGACAGCAAATAATCTGTGTCACCACACCGACTGTATTGACCACGTCACACCTACTCGTTGAATGACATCACACTCTGCGTATGGGTAGCATATTTGCACTGTGGAAGACATCACATCCTCACGTTATGACATCAAACCACCATTTCTAAGGCATCATGCACACTATAGTTGACATCATATCCACAGTATCTCTGTCATCACATCCACTGTATTGATGATATCACAAAAAGGTTATCTATGAGATCTCATCCGCTCTATCTATATAACATGACATCATATCCATTGTATACAATACATATTCACTAGTTTTGTTATCTCACAACCACTGTATCTGTGTCTCACACCGACTCTTTCCATTTTATCACACCCTTTGTATATATGACATCACACCCCTGTTTGCGTACCATCATAAGAACTATTTAAGGAATCACATCCACATATTATGACATGACACCACATTATTTATGACATCACAGGCACTGTACTCATGACATCACTCCAAATATATCTGACATTGCATCCACTGTATCTGTGTCATCACAACCACTCTAATGATGATCTCAGACCTACTGTACCTATGACATCACACCCATTTTAGGTATGACATCTTACACACTATACATAACGTCGCATCCACTGTTTTTATGACTTCACACCATTGCAATCATCGCATTACCTTCATTGATTTCGTGACATCACAGACACTATAGATGAGATCACACCCATGACAACACAAATATTATATCTGCCATCTCACCCATGGTATCTGAGACTACATCCACTGTATGTATATCCTCAAAACAAGTGTATCAATGATATCACACCCACTCTCTGGACGATATCACACACACTCTATGAATGACAGCACATTCAGGATAAATGACATGACATAAACTCTTTATGACATCACAGCCCTATATGTATGACATCACAGCTAGTATATTTAGGACATCATATCAAATATTTATGATATCACACATACTGCTTTCAAGAAAATGCATCGTCTATACCTGATATCTCACCCACTATATTTGACATCACTGTCACTGTTTTTTTTTTTGCCATCACACAAATGTGTACACGTGTAAACAAGTGTATCGATGTACCTCTGTGTCGATGACATCACAGGTATGTAAGCTATGACACGGCACACTTATGACATCATACATATTCTACATGACATCACATTCACACCTTATGACATCAAGGATCAGTATTTATGACATCGCAGACACTGCATTCATGACATCAAATCCCCCTCTATATGACATCACATCCACGGTTTATGACATCTCATCCCCTATATCAGTGACATCACAGCCACTCCATCTGTCCCATCACATCCACTATGGTTCTGAATACATATCCACTATATTTGACATGAAACACACCGTGTGAAGACAATACAAACACTCTGTCTGACAGCATAACCTCCATAATCTGTATCAGTGTGATGACACCCACTCTATCAATGATATACCACACACTGTATGCAGGTCACCACACATACTATATGTATAGAACAATATGCAGTATATACGACATCACACCCACGGGGACATCAAGTGACTCTATTCATGACATCAAATTTTCTTTATCTCACATCACACCCTTTATATCTGATAGCAGATCTACAGTACCTGTGTCATTACACAAAATTATCGATCATAAATCCCACATTGTATGTATGATACCACAGCCACAATGTCTATGACACCTAATGAACTACTTATGATATCATATATCACATACACTCTGTATGATATCACAACACTCTAAGACATCACACCCACTCTTCTCATGTCATCAACCCAGTATATCTGACATCACATCCACTTTACCTGGGTCATCACTGAGTATATTGATTATACCACACCAGCATTATATGTGATATCAAACCCACTATATATATGACATCCTATGATTAATTTGTGACATAACACCCACTCTTTTTGACATCACAGACTGTATTCATGGCAACAGACCCACTCGATTCATGACACCACACCCACTGTATATGACATCACATACACTGTACTTTTGCCATCACAGCCACTGTAATTATGACAAGACACCTACTATGCTTTAGACACAATACTCAGTAAAAATAACATCTCACTTGGTATATGAATGGGAACACTACCACTGTATCCGATGTCATGGAACATACTACGTTTAGGACATCATATCCACTATATACATTCTCACCCACACTGTGTGTATGACTACACAAGCTCTATGTCTGTCTTGAAACGACGCATTGTAACTGCCATCACATCCACTCTATATGTCATCACACCCACTTTGTCGACACCATCACACCAACTATTTAAGATATCACAGGTGGCATATGTATGCCATTAGATGCACTACACATGACATCATATCCACACTATGTGACAACAATCCACAATATTTATGACATCACCTGCTCTGTATTCATGACAACACATGCATTATATATGATATGACATTTCATTTACTGTGTATGATATCACAGTCACTATATAAGTGACATCAGACAATGACTCTATCGATGACATCACACACTCTACCTTTCCAACTTATCTACTTTATATGGCATCACACATGTGTTATGAAAACAGAACCATTGTGTACTTCACAGACACCATATCTGATTACACACCCACTGTATCTGTTTCATCACAACAAATGTATCAATTTTATCAAACCCAGTGTATGCATGACATCACCTCGACTATATGTATGAAATCATATGTAGTACCTATGTACATATGACATCACATCAATTTTACGACATCACACCACCTTATTTATGCCATCACGTCCACTATATCTGACCTCACATCAACTGGATCTATGTCGTCATACCCAGTCTATTGATGATATCACAACAAATATATATATATATATATCTAGTATACGTGTGACATCCTATGCACTATATTTATGACATCACACCAACTCTGTATAACATCACAAACCTCTGTGTGGCTGACACCACACTCGGCCTATGTATGATATTAATTGCTCTGTAGATGGCATCACATCCTCTTTATAACAGCAAACCACAGTATTTATGATGTCACATCCACTTCAGACATAACATCACACCAACTATATAAGACAGCACACCCACTGTATCTTTACCATCAAAACCTCTCCACTGATATCACGCCTAATTCTTTGTGATATCGCACCCACTATATTTGTGACATCAGTTGCAATCTATAACATTACATCTACTCCTTAAGTCTTCTTCACTACTGTACTTACTTACGATGTCACAACTTCTATGTATGAAATCACATCCAGTATGTAGGTCAATATATACCCTATACATGTGACATGACAGCAAATAATCTGTGTCACCACACCGACTGTATTGACCACGTCACACCTACTCGTTGAATGACATCACACTCTGCGTATGGGTAGCATATTTGCACTGTGGAAGACATCACATCCTCACGTTATGACATCAAACCACCATTTCTAAGGCATCATGCACACTATAGTTGACATCATATCCACAGTATCTCTGTCATCACATCCACTGTATTGATGATATCACAAAAAGGTTATCTATGAGATCTCATCCGCTCTATATAACATGACATCATATCCATTGTATACAATACATATTCACTAGTTTTGTTATCTCACAACCACTGTATCTGTGTCTCACACCGACTCTTTCCATTTTATCACACCCTTTGTATATATGACATCACACCCCTGTTTGCGTACCATCATAAGAACTATTTAAGGAATCACATCCACATATTATGACATGACACCACATTATTTATGACATCACAGGCACTGTACTCATGACATCACTCCAAATATATCTGACATTGCATCCACTGTATCTGTGTCATCACAACCACTCTAATGATGATCTCAGACCTACTGTACCTATGACATCACACCCATTTTAGGTATGACATCTTACACACTATACATAACGTCGCATCCACTGTTTATGACTTCACACCATTGCAATCATCGCATTACCTTCATTGATTTCGTGACATCACAGACACTATAGATGAGATCACACCCATGACAACACAAATATTATATCTGCCATCTCACCCATGGTATCTGAGACTACATCCACTGTATGTATATCCTCAAAAAAAAGTGTATCAATGATATCACACCCACTCTCTGGACGATATCACACACACTCTATGAATGACAGCACATTCAGGATAAATGACATGACATAAACTCTTTATGACATCACAGCCCTATATGTATGACATCACAGCACAGCTAGTATTTTAGGACATCATATCAAATATTTATGATATCACACATACTGCTTTCAAGAAAATGCATCGTCTATACCTGATATCTCACCCACTATATTTGACATCACTGTCACTGTTTTTTTTTGCCATCACACAAATGTGTACACGTGTAAACAAGTGTATCGATGTACCTCTGTGTCGATGACATCACAGGTATGTAAGCTATGACACGGCACACTTATGACATCATACATATTCTACATACATCACATTCACACCTTATGACATCAAGGATCAGTATTTATGACATCGCAGACACTGCATTCATGACATCAAATCCCCTCTATATGACATCACATCCACGGTTTATGACATCTCATCCCCTATATCAGTGACATCACAGCCACTCCATCTGTCCCATCACATCCACTATGGTTCTGAATACATATCCCACTATATTTACATGAAACACACACCGTGTGAAGACAATACAAACACTCTGTCTGACAGCATAACCTCCATAATCTGTATCAGTGTGATGACACCCACTCTATCAATGATATACCACACACTGTATGCAGGTCACCACACATACTATATGTATAGAACAATATGCAGTATATACGACATCACACCCACGCTGGGTGACATCAAGTGACTCTATTCATGACATCAAATTTTCTTTATCTCACATCACACCCTTTATATCTGATAGCAGATCTACAGTACCTGTGTCATTACACAAAATTATCGATCATAAATCCCACATTGTATGTATGATACCACAGCCACAATGTCTATGACACCTAATGAACTACTTATGATATCACATACACTCTGTATGATATCACAACACTCTAAGACATCACACCCACTCTTCTCATGTCATCAACCCAGTATATCTGACATCACATCCACTTTACCTGGGTCATCACTGAGTATATTGATTATACCACACCAGCATTATATGTGATATCAAACCCACTATATATATGACATCCTATGATTAATTTTTGTGACATAACACACCCACTCTTTTTGACATCACAGACTGTATTCATGGCAACAGACCCACTCGATTCATGACACCACACCCACTGTATATGACATCACATACACTGTACTTTTGCCATCACAGCCACTGTAATTATGACAAGACACCTACTATGCTTTAGACACAATACTCAGTAAAAATAACATCTCACTTGGTATATGAATGGGAACACTACCACTGTATCCGATGTCATGGAACATACTACGTTTAGGACATCATATCCACTATATACATTCTCACCCACACTGTGTGTATGACTACACAAGCTCTATGTCTGTCTTGAAACGCATTGTAACTGCCATCACATCCACTCTATATGTCATCACACCCACTTTGTCGACACCATCACACCAACTATTTAAGATATCACAGGTGGCATATGTATGCCATTAGATGCACTACACATGACATCATATCCACACTATGTGACAACAATCCACAATATTTATGACATCACCTGCTCTGTATTCATGACAACACATGCATTATATATGATATGACATTTCATTTACTGTGTATGATATACAGTCACTATATAAGTGACATCAGACAATGACTCTATCGATGACATCACACACTCTACCTTTCCAACTTATCTACTTTATATGGCATCACACATAGTGTTATGAAAAAAGAACCATTGTGTACTTCACAGACACCATATCTGATTACACACCCACTGTATCTGTTTCATCACAACAAATGTATCAATTTTATCAAACCCAGTGTATGCATGACATCACCTCGACTATATGTATGAAATCATATGTAGTACCTATGACATCACATCCAATTTTACGACATCACACCACCTTATTTATGCCATCACGTCCACTATATCTGACCTCACATCAACTGGATCTATGTCGTCATACCCAGTCTATTGATGATATCACAACAAATATATATATATATATCACATCTAGTATACGTGTGACATCCTATGCACTATATATTATGACATGACACACCAACTCTGTATAACATCCAAACCTCTGTGTGGCTGACACCACACTCGGCCTATGTATGATATTAATTGCTCTGTAGATGGCATCACATCCTCTTTATAACAGCAAACCACAGTATTTATGATGTCACATCCACTTCAGACATAACATCACACCAACTATATAAGACAGCACACCCACTGTATCTTTACCATCAAAACCTCTCCACTGATATCACGCCTAATTCTTTGTGATATCGCACCCACTATATTTGTGACATCAGTTGCAATCTATAACATTACATCTACTCCTTAAGTCTTCACACTACTGTACTTACGATGTCACAACTTCTATGTATGAAATCACATCCAGTATGTAGGTCAATATATACCCTATACATGTGACATGACAGCAAATAATCTGTGTCACCACACCGACTGTATTGACCACGTCACACCTACTCGTTGAATGACATCACACTCTGCGTATGGGTAGCATATTTTGCACTGTGGAAGACATCACATCCTCACGTTATGACATCAAACCACCATTTCTAAGGCATCATGCACACTATAGTTGACATCATATCCACAGTATCTCTGTCATCACATCCACTGTATTGATGATATCACAAAAAGGTTATCTATGAGATCTCATCCGCTCTATATAACATGACATCATATCCATTGTATACAATACATATTCACTAGTTTTGTTATCTCACAACCACTGTATCTGTGTCTCACACACGACTCTTTCCATTTTATCACACCCTTTGTATATATGACATCACACCCCTGTTTGCGTACCATCATAAGAACTATTTAAGGAATCACATCCACATATTATGACATGACACCACATTATTTATGACATCACAGGCACTGTACTCATGACATCACTCCAAATATATCTGACATTGCATCCACTGTATCTGTGTCATCACAACCACTCTAATGATGATCTCAGACCTACTGTACCTATGACATCACACCCCATTTTAGGTATGACATCTTACACACTATACACACTATACATAACGTCGCATCCACTGTTTATGACTTCACACCATTGCAATCATCGCATTACCTTCATTGATTTCGTGACATCACAGACACTATAGATGAGATCACACCCATGACAACACAAATATTATATCTGCCATCTCACCCATGGTATCTGAGACTACATCCACTGTATGTATATCCTCAAAACAAGTGTATCAATGATATCACACCCACTCTCTGGACGATATCACACACACACTATGAATGACAGCACATTCAGGATAAATGACATGACATAAACTCTTTATGACATCACAGCCCTATATGTATGACATCACAGCTAGTATATTTAGGACATCATATCAAATATTTATGATATCACACATACTGCTTTCAAGAAAATGCATCGTCTATACCTGATATCTCACCCACTATATTTGACATCACTGTCACTGTTTTTTTTTTCACACAAATGTGTACACGTGTAAACAAGTGTATCGATGTACCTCTGTGTCGATGACATCACAGGTATGTAAGCTATGACACGGCACACTTATGACATCATACATATTCTACATGACATCACATTCACACCTTATGACATCAAGGATCAGTATTTATGACATCGCAGACACTGCATTCATGACATCAAATCCCCTCTATATGACATCACATCCACGGTTTATGACATCTCATCCCCTATATCAGTGACATCACAGCCACTCCATCTGTCCCATCACATCCACTATGGTTCTGAATACATATCCACTATATTTGACATGAAACACACCGTGTGAAGACAATACAAACACTCTGTCTGACAGCATAACCTCCATAATCTGTATCAGTGTGATGACACCCACTCTATCAATGATATACCACACACTGTATGCAGGTCACCACACATACTATATGTATAGAACAATATGCAGTATATACGACATCACACACCACGCTGGGTGACATCAAGTGACTCTATTCATGACATCAAATTTTCTTTATCTCACATCACACCCTTTATATCTGATAGCAGATCTAGTACCTGTGTCATTACACAAAATTATCGATCATAAATCCCACATTGTATGTATGATACCACAGCCACAATGTCTATGACACCTAATGAACTACTTATGATATCACATACACTCTGTATGATATCACAACACTCTAAGACATCACACCCACTCTTCTCATGTCATCAACCCAGTATATCTGACATCACATCCACTTTACCTGGGTCATCACTGAGTATATTGATTATACCACACCAGCATTATATGTGATATCAAACCCACTATATATATGACATCCTATGATTAATTTGTGACATAACACCCACTCTTTTTTTTGACATCACAGACTGTATTCATGGCAACAGACCCACTCGATTCATGACACCACACCCACTGTATATGACATCACATACACTGTACTTTTGCCATCACAGCCACTGTAATTATGACAAGACACCTACTATGCTTTAGACACAATACTCAGTAAAAATAACATCTCACTTGGTATATGAATGAATGGAACACACTACCACTGTATCCGATGTATCCGATGTCATGGAACATACTACGTTTAGGACATCATATCCACTATATACATTCTCACCCACACTGTGTGTATGACTACACAAGCTCTATGTCTGTCTTGAAACGCATTGTAACTGCCATCACATCCACTCTATATGTCATCACACCCACTTTGTCGACACCATCACACCAACTATTTAAGATATCACAGGTGGCATATGTATGCCATTAGATGCACTACACATGACATCATATCCACACTATGTGACAACAATCCACAATATTTATGACATCACCTGCTCTGTATTCATGACAACACATGCATTATATATGATATGACATTTCATTTACTGTGTATGATATCACAGTCACTATATAAGTGACATCAGACAATGACTCTATCGATGACATCACACACTCTACCTTTCCAACTTATCTACTTTATATGGCATCACACATAGTGTTATGAAAACAGAACCATTGTGTACTTCACAGACACCATATCTGATTACACACCCACTGTATCTGTTTCATCACAACAAATGTATCAATTTTATCAAACCCAGTGTATGCATGACATCACCTCGACTATATGTATGAAATCATATGTAGTACCTATGACATCACATCCAATTTTACGACATCACACCACCTTATTTATGCCATCACGTCCACTATATCTGACCTCACATCAACTGGATCTATGTCGTCATACCCAGTCTATTGATGATATCACAACAAATATATATATATGATATCACATCTAGTATACGTGTGACATCCTATGCACTATATTTATGACATCACACCAACTCTGTATAACATCACAAACCTCTGTGTGGCTGACACCACACTCGGCCTATGTATGATATTAATTGCTCTGTAGATGGCATCACATCCTCTTTATAACAGCAAACCACAGTATTTATGATGTCACATCCACTTCAGACATAACATCACACCAACTATATAAGACAGCACACCCACTGTATCTTTACCATCAAAACCTCTCCACTGACATATCACGCCTAATTCTTTGTGATATCGCACCCACTATATTTGTGACATCAGTTGCAATCTATAACATTACATCTACTCCTTAAGTCTTCACACTACTGTACTTACGATGTCACAACTTCTATGTATGAAATCACATCCAGTATGTAGGTCAATATATACCCTATACATGTGACATGACAGCAAATAATCTGTGTCACCACACCGACTGTATTGACCACGTCACACCTACTCGTTGAATGACATCACACTCTGCGTATGGGTAGCATATTTGCACTGTGGAAGACATCACATCCTCACGTTATGACATCAAACCACCATTTCTAAGGCATCATGCACACTATAGTTGACATCATATCCACAGTATCTCTGTCATCACATCCACTGTATTGATGATATCACAAAAAGGTTATCTATGAGATCTCATCCGCTCTATATAACATGACATCATATCCATTGTATACAATACATATTCACTAGTTTTGTTATCTCACAACCACTGTATCTGTGTCTCACACCGACTCTTTCCATTTTATCACACCCTTTGTATATATGACATCACACCCCTGTTTGCGTACCATCATAAGAACTATTTAAGGAATCACATCCACATATTATGACATGACACCACATTATTTATGACATCACATGCACTGTACTCATGACATCACTCCAAATATATCTGACATTGCATCCACTGTATCTGTGTCATCACAACCACTCTAATGATGATCTCAGACCTACTGTACCTATGACATCACACCCATTTTAGGTATGACATCTTACACACTATACATAACGTCGCATCCACTGTTTATGACTTCACACCATTGCAATCATCGCATTACCTTCATTGATTTCGTGACATCACAGACACTATAGATGAGATCACACCCATGACAACACAAATATTATATCTGCCATCTCACCCATGGTATCTGAGACTACATCCACTGTATGTATATCCTCAAAACAAGTGTATCAATGATATCACACCCCACTCTCTGGACGATATCACACACACTCTATGAATGACAGCACATTCAGGATAAATGACATGACATAAACTCTTTATGACATCACAGCCCTATATGTATGACATCACAGCTAGTATATTTAGGACATCATATCAAATATTTATGATATCACACATACTGCTTTCAAGAAAATGCATCGTCTATACCTGATATCTCACCCACTATATTTGACATCACTGTCACTGTTTTTTTTTTGCCATCACACAAATGTGTACACGTGTAAACAAGTGTATCGATGTACCTCTGTGTCGATGACATCACAGGTATGTAAGCTATGACACGGCACACTTATGACATCATACATATTCTACATGACATCACATTCACACCTTATGACATCAAGGATCAGTATTTATGACATCGCAGACACTGCATTCATGACATCAAATCCCCTCTATATGACATCACATCCACGGTTTATGACATCTCATCCCCTATATCAGTGACATCACATCACAGCCACAGCCACTCCATCTGTCCCATCACATCCACTATGGTTCTGAATACATATCCACTATATTTGACATGAAACACACCGTGTGAAGACAATACAAACACTCTGTCTGACAGCATAACCTCCATAATCTGTATCAGTGTGATGACACCCACTCTATCAATGATATACCACACACTGTATGCAGGTCACCACACATACTATATGTATAGAACAATATGCAGTATATACGACATCACACCCACACACTGGGGGACATCAAGTGACTCTATTCATGACATCAAATTTTCTTTATCTCACATCACACCCTTTATATCTGATAGCAGATCTACAGTACCTGTGTCATTACACAAAATTATCGATCATAAATCCCACATTGTATGTATGATACCACAGCCACAATGTCTATGACACCTAATGAACTACTTATGATATCACATACACTCTGTATGATATCACAACACTCTAAGACATCACACCCACTCTTCTCATGTCATCATCACCCCAGTATATCTGACATCACATCCACTTTACCTGGGTCATCACTGAGTATATTGATTATACCACACCAGCATTATATGTGATATCAAACCCACTATATATATGACATCCTATGATTAATTTGTGACATAACACCCACTCTTTTTGACATCACAGACTGTATTCATGGCAACAGACCCACTCGATTCATGACACCACACCCACTGTATATGACATCACATACACTGTACTTTTGCCATCACAGCCACTGTAATTATGACAAGACACCTACTATGCTTTAGACACAATACTCAGTAAAAATAACATCTCACTTGGTATATGAATGGGAACACTACCACTGTATCCGATGTCATGGAACATACTACGTTTAGGACATCATATCCACTATATACATTCTCACCCACACTGTGTGTATGACTACACAAGCTCTATGTCTGTCTTGAAACGCATTGTAACTGCCATCACATCCACTCTATATGTCATCACACCCACTTTGTCGACACCATCACACCAACTATTTTAAGAAGATATCACAGGTGGCATATGTATGCCATTAGATGCACTACACATGACATCATATCCACACTATGTGACAACAATCCACAATATTTATGACATCACCTGCTCTGTATTCATGACAACACATGCATTATATATGATATGACATTTCATTTACTGTGTATGATATCACAGTCACTATATAAGTGACATCAGACAATGACTCTATCGATGACATCACACACTCTACCTTTCCAACTTATCTACTTTATATGGCATCACACATAGTGTTATGAAAACAGAACCATTGTGTACTTCACAGACACCATATCTGATTACACACCCACTGTATCTGTTTCATCACAACAAATGTATCAATTTTATCAAACCCAGTGTATGCATGACATCACCTCGACTATATGTATGAAATCATATGTAGTACCTATGACATCACATCCAATTTTACGACATCACACCACCTTATTTATGCCATCACGTCCACTATATCTGACCTCACATCAACTGGATCTATGTCGTCATACCCAGTCTATTGATGATATCACAACAAATATATATATGATATCACATCTAGTATACGTGTGACATCCTATGCACTATATTTATGACATCACACCAACTCTGTATAACATCACAAACCTCTGTGTGGCTGACACCACACTCGGCCTATGTATGATATTAATTGCTCTGTAGATGGCATCACATCCTCTTTATAACAGCAAACCACAGTATTTATGATGTCACATCCACTTCAGACATAACATCACACCAACTATATAAGACAGCACACCCACTGTATCTTTACCATCAAAACCTCTCCACTGATATCACGCCTAATTCTTTGTGATATCGCACCCACTATATTTGTGACATCAGTTGCAATCTATAACATTACATCTACTCCTTAAGTCTTCACACTACTGTACTTACGATGTCACAACTTCTATGTATGAAATCACATCCAGTATGTAGGTCAATATATACCCTATACATGTGACATGACATGACAGCAAATAATCTGTGTCACCACACCGACTGTATTGACCACGTCACACCTACTCGTTGAATGACATCACACTCTGCGTATGGGTAGCATATTTGCACTGTGGAAGACATCACATCCTCACGTTATGACATCAAACCACCATTTCTAAGGCATCATGCACACTATAGTTGACATCATATCCACAGTATCTCTGTCATCACATCCACTGTATTGATGATATCACAAAAAGGTTATCTATGAGATCTCATCCGCTCTATATAACATGACATCATATCCATTGTATACAATACATATTCACTAGTTTTGTTATCTCACAACCACTGTATCTGTGTCTCACACCGACTCTTTCCATTTTATCACACCCTTTGTATATATGACATCACACCCCCCTTTGCGTACCATCATAAGAACTATTTAAGGAATCACATCCACATATTATGACATGACACCACATTATTTATGACATCACAGGCACTGTACTCATGACATCACTCACAAATATATATGACTGACATTGCATCCACTGTATCTGTGTCATCACAACCACTCTAATGATGATCTCAGACCTACTGTACCTATGACATCACACCCATTTTAGGTATGACATCTTACACACTATACATAACGTCGCATCCACTGTTTATGACTTCACACCATTGCAATCATCGCATTACCTTCATTGATTTCGTGACATCACAGACACTATAGATGAGATCACACCCATGACAACACAAATATTATATCTGCCATCTCACCCATGGTATCTGAGACTACATCCACTGTATGTATATCCTCAAAACAAGTGTATCAATGATATCACACCCACTCTCTGGACGATATCACACACACTCTATGAATGACAGCACATTCAGGATAAATGACATGACATAAAC
Source organism: Odocoileus hemionus (assembly GCA_020976825.1). Classification (NCBI taxonomy): domain Eukaryota; kingdom Metazoa; phylum Chordata; class Mammalia; order Artiodactyla; family Cervidae; genus Odocoileus; species Odocoileus hemionus. Next base: position 15,188 of record JAJLRB010005306.1, on the reverse strand, counting down.
TCTTTATGACATCACAGCCCTATATGTATGACATCACAGCTAGTATATTTAGGACATCATATCAAATATTTATGATATCACACATACTGCTTTCAAGAAAATGCATCGTCTATACCTGATATCTCACCCACTATATTTGACATCACTGTCACTGTTTTTTTGCCATCACACAAATGTGTACACGTGTAAACAAGTGTATCGATGTACCTCTGTGTCGATGACATCACAGGTATGTAAGCTATGACACGGCACACTTATGACATCATACATATTCTACATGACATCACATTCACACCTTATGACATCAAGGATCAGTATTTATGACATCGCAGACACTGCATTCATGACATCAAATCCCCTCTATATGACATCACATCCACGGTTTATGACATCTCATCCCCTATATCAGTGACATCACAGCCACTCCATCTGTCCCATCACATCCACTATGGTTCTGAATACATATCCACTATATTTGACATGAAACACACCGTGTGAAGACAATACAAACACTCTGTCTGACAGCATAACCTCCATAATCTGTATCAGTGTGATGACACCCACTCTATCAATGATATACCACACACTGTATGCAGGTCACCACACATACTATATGTATAGAACAATATGCAGTATATACGACATCACACCCACGCTGGGTGACATCAAGTGACTCTATTCATGACATCAAATTTTCTTTATCTCACATCACACCCTTTATATCTGATAGCAGATCTACAGTACCTGTGTCATTACACAAAATTATCGATCATAAATCCCACATTGTATGTATGATACCACAGCCACAATGTCTATGACACCTAATGAACTACTTATGATATCACATACACTCTGTATGATATCACAACACTCTAAGACATCACACCCACTCTTCTCATGTCATCAACCCAGTATATCTGACATCACATCCACTTTACCTGGGTCATCACTGAGTATATTGATTATACCACACCAGCATTATATGTGATATCAAACCCACTATATATATGACATCCTATGATTAATTTGTGACATAACACCCACTCTTTTTGACATCACAGACTGTATTCATGGCAACAGACCCACTCGATTCATGACACCACACCCACTGTATATGACATCACATACACTGTACTTTTGCCATCACAGCCACTGTAATTATGACAAGACACCTACTATGCTTTAGACACAATACTCAGTAAAAATAACATCTCACTTGGTATATGAATGGGAACACTACCACTGTATCCGATGTCATGGAACATACTACGTTTAGGACATCATATCCACTATATACATTCTCACCCACACTGTGTGTATGACTACACAAGCTCTATGTCTGTCTTGAAACGCATTGTAACTGCCATCACATCCACTCTATATGTCATCACACCCACTTTGTCGACACCATCACACCAACTATTTAAGATATCACAGGTGGCATATGTATGCCATTAGATGCACTACACATGACATCATATCCACACACTATGTGACAACAATCCACAATATTTATGACATCACCTGCTCTGTATTCATGACAACACATGCATTATATATGATATGACATTTTTCATTTACTGTGTATGATATCACAGTCACTATATAAGTGACATGACATCAGACAATGACTCTATCGATGATGACATCACACACTCTACCTTTCCAACTTATCTACTTTATATGGCATCACACATAGTGTTATGAAAACAGAACCATTGTGTACTTCACAGACACCATATCTGATTACACACCCACTGTATCTGTTTCATCACAACAAATGTATCAATTTTATCAAACCCAGTGTATGCATGACATCACCTCGACTATATGTATGAAATCATATGTAGTACCTATGACATCACATCCAATTTTACGACATCACACCACCTTATTTATGCCATCACGTCCACTATATCTGACCTCACATCAACTGGATCTATGTCGTCATACCCAGTCTATTGATGATATCACAACAAATATATATATGATATCACATCTAGTATACGTGTGACATCCTATGCACTATATTTATGACATCACACCAACTCTGTATAACATCACAAACCTCTGTGTGGCTGACACCACACTCGGCCTATGTATGATATTAATTGCTCTGTAGATGGCATCACATCCTCTTTATAACAGCAAACCACAGTATTTATGATGTCACATCCACTTCAGACATAACATCACACCAACTATATAAGACAGCACACCCACTGTATCTTTACCATCAAAACCTCTCCACTGATATCACGCCTAATTCTTTGTGATATCGCACCCACTATATTTGTGACATCAGTTGCAATCTATAACATTACATCTACTCCTTAAGTCTTCACACTACTGTACTTACGATGTCACAACTTCTATGTATGAAATCACATCCAGTATGTAGGTCAATATATACCCTATACATGTGACATGACAGCAAATAATCTGTGTCACCACACCGACTGTATTGACCACGTCACACCTACTCGTTGAATGACATCACACTCTGCGTATGGGTAGCATATTTGCACTGTGGAAGACATCACATCCTCACGTTATGACATCAAACCACCATTTCTAAGGCATCATGCACACTATAGTTGACATCATATCCACAGTATCTCTGTCATCATCACATCCACTGTATTATTGATGATATCACAAAAAGGTTATCTATGAGATCTCATCCGCTCTATATAACATGACATCATATCCATTGTATACAATACATATTCACTAGTTTTGTTATCTCACAACCACTGTATCTGTGTCTCACACCGACTCTTTCCATTTTATCACACCCTTTGTATATATGACATCACACCCCTGTTTGCGTACCATCATAAGAACTATTTAAGGAATCACATCCACATATTATGACATGACACCACATTATTTATGACATCACAGGCACTGTACTCATGACATCACTCCAAATATATCTGACATTGCATCCACTGTATCTGTGTCATCACAACCACTCTAATGATGATCTCAGACCTACTGTACCTATGACATCACACCCATTTTAGGTATGACATCTTACACACTATACATAACGTCGCATCCACTGTTTATGACTTCACACCATTGCAATCATCGCATTACCTTCATTGATTTCGTGACATCACAGACACACACTATAGATGAGATCACACACCCATGACAACACAAATATTATATCTGCCATCTCACCCATGGTATCTGAGACTACATCCACTGTATGTATATCCTCAAAACAAGTGTATCAATGATATCACACCCACTCTCTGGACGATATCACACACACTCTATGAATGACAGCACATTCAGGATAAATGACATGACATAAACTCTTTATGACATCACAGCCCTATATGTATGACATCACAGCTAGTATATTTAGGACATCATATCAAATATTTATGATATCACACATACTGCTTTCAAGAAAATGCATCGTCTATACCTGATATCTCACCCACTATATTTGACATCACTGTCACTGTTTTTTTGCCATCACACAAATGTGTACACGTGTAAACAAGTGTATCGATGTACCTCTGTGTCGATGACATCACAGGTATGTAAGCTATGACACGGCACACTTATGACATCATACATATTCTACATGACATCACATTCACACCTTATGACACATCAAGGATCAGGATATTTATGACATCGCAGACACTGCATTCATGACATCAAATCCCCTCTATATGACATCACATCCACGGTTTATGACATCTCATCCCCTATATCAGTGACATCACAGCCACTCCATCTGTCCCATCACATCCACTATGGTTCTGAATACATATCCACTATATTTGACATGAAACACACCGTGTGAAGACAATACAAACACTCTGTCTGACAGCATAACCTCCATAATCTGTATCAGTGTGATGACACCCACTCTATCAATGATATACCACACACTGTATGCAGGTCACCACACATACTATATGTATAGAACAATATGCAGTATATACGACATCACACCCACGCTGGGTGACATCAAGTGACTCTATTCATGACATCAAATTTTCTTTATCTCACATCACACCCTTTATATCTGATAGCAGATCTACAGTACCTGTGTCATTACACAAAAATTATCGATCATAAATCCCACATTGTATGTATGATACCACAGCCACAATGTCTCTATGACACCTAATGAACTACTTATGATATCACATACACTCTGTATGATATCACAACACTCTAAGACATCACACCCACTCTTCTCATGTCATCAACCCAGTATATCTGACATCACATCCACTTTACCTGGGTCATCACTGAGTATATTGATTATACCACACCAGCATTATATGTGATATCAAACCCACTATATATATGACATCCTATGATTAATTTGTGACATAACACCCACTCTTTTTGACATCACAGACTGTATTCATGGCAACAGACCCACTCGATTCATGACACCACACCCACTGTATATGACATCACATACACTGTACTTTTGCCATCACAGCCACTGTAATTATGACAAGACACCTACTATGCTTTAGACACAATACTCAGTAAAAATAACATCTCACTTGGTATATGAATGGGAACACTACCACTGTATCCGATGTCATGGAACATACTACGTTTAGGACATCATATCCACTATATACATTCTCACCCACACTGTGTGTATGACTACACAAGCTCTATGTCTGTCTTGAAACGCATTGTAACTGCCATCACATCCACTCTATATGTCATCACACCCACTTTGTCGACACCATCACACCAACTATTTAAGATATCACAGGTGGCATATGTATGCCATTAGATGCACTACACATGACATCATATCCACACTATGTGACAACAATCCACAATATTTATGACATCACCTGCTCTGTATTCATGACAACACATGCATTATATATGATATGACATTTCATTTACTGTGTATGATATCACAGTCACTATATAAGTGACATCAGACAATGACTCTATCGATGACATCACACACTCTACCTTTCCAACTTATCTACTTTATATGGCATCACACATAGTGTTATGAAAACAGAACCATTGTGTACTTCACAGACACCATATCTGATTACACACCCACTGTATCTGTTTCATCACAACAAATGTATCAATTTTATCAAACCCAGTGTATGCATGACATCACACTCGACTTATGTATGAAATCATATGTAGTACCTATGACATCACATCCAATTTTACGACATCACACCACCTTATTTATGCCATCACGTCCACTATATCTGACCTCACATCAACTGGATCTATGTCGTCATACCCAGTCTATTGATGATATCACAACAAATATATATATGATATCACATCTAGTATACGTGTGACATCCTATGCACTATATTTATGACATCACACCAACTCTGTATAACATCACAAACCTCTGTGTGGCTGACACCACACTCGGCCTATGTATGATATTAATTGCTCTGTAGATGGCATCACATCCTCTTTATAACAGCAAACCACAGTATTTATGATGTCACATCCACTTCAGACATAACATCACACCAACTATATAAGACAGCACACCCACTGTATCTTTACCATCAAAACCTCTCCACTGATATCACGCCTAATTCTTTGTGATATCGCACCCACTATATTTGTGACATCAGTTGCAATCTATAACATTACATCTACTCCTTAAGTCTTCACACTACTGTACTTACGATGTCACAACTTCTATGTATGAAATCACATCCAGTATGTAGGTCAATATATACCCTATACATGTGACATGACAGCAAATAATCTGTGTCACCACACCGACTGTATTGACCACGTCACACCTACTCGTTGAATGACATCACACTCTGCGTATGGGTAGCATATTTGCACTGTGGAAGACATCACATCCTCACGTTATGACATCAAACCACCATTTCTAAGGCATCATGCACACTATAGTTGACATCATATCCACAGTATCTCTGTCATCACATCCACTGTATTGATGATATCACAAAAAGGTTATCTATGAGATCTCATCCGCTCTATATAACATGACATCATATCCATTGTATACAATACATATTCACTAGTTTTGTTATCTCACAACCACTGTATCTGTGTCTCACACCGACTCTTTCCATTTTATCACACCCTTTGTATATATGACATCACACCCCTGTTTGCGTACCATCATAAGAACTATTTAAGGAATCACATCCACATATTATGACATGACACCACATTATTTATGACATCACAGGCACTGTACTCATGACATCACTCCAAATATATCTGACATTGCATCCACTGTATCTGTGTCATCACAACCACTCTAATGATGATCTCAGACCTACTGTACCTATGACATCACACCCATTTTAGGTATGACATCTTACACACTATACATAACGTCGCATCCACTGTTTATGACTTCACACCATTGCAATCATCGCATTACCTTCATTGATTTCGTGACATCACAGACACTATAGATGAGATCACACCCATGACAACACAAATATTATATCTGCCATCTCACCCATGGTATCTGAGACTACATCCACTGTATGTATATCCTCAAAACAAGTGTATCAATGATATCACACCCACTCTCTGGACGATATCACACACACTCTATGAATGACAGCACATTCAGGATAAATGACATGACATAAACTCTTTATGACATCACAGCCCTATATGTATGACATCACAGCTAGTATATTTAGGACATCATATCAAATATTTATGATATCACACATACTGCTTTCAAGAAAATGCATCGTCTATACCTGATATCTCACCCACTATATTTGACATCACTGTCACTGTTTTTTTGCCATCACACAAATGTGTACACGTGTAAACAAGTGTATCGATGTACCTCTGTGTCGATGACATCACAGGTATGTAAGCTATGACACGGCACACTTATGACATCATACATATTCTACATGACATCACATTCACACCTTATGACATCAAGGATCAGTATTTATGACATCGCAGACACTGCATTCATGACATCAAATCCCCTCTATATGACATCACATCCACGGTTTATGACATCTCATCCCCTATATCAGTGACATCACAGCCACTCCATCTGTCCCATCACATCCACTATGGTTCTGAATACATATCCACTATATTTGACATGAAACACACCGTGTGAAGACAATACAAACACTCTGTCTGACTGACAGCATAACCTCCATAATCTGTATCAGTGTGATGACACCCACTCTATCAATGATATACCACACACTGTATGCAGGTCACCACACATACTATATGTATAGAACAATATGCAGTATATACGACATCACACCCACGCTGGGTGACATCAAGTGACTCTATTCATGACATCAAATTTTCTTTATCTCACATCACACCCTTTATATCTGATAGCAGATCTACAGTACCTGTGTCATTACACAAAATTATCGATCATAAATCCCACATTGTATGTATGATACCACAGCCACAATGTCTATGACACCTAATGAACTACTTATGATATCACATACACTCTGTATGATATCACAACACTCTAAGACATCACACCCACTCTTCTCATGTCATCAACCCCCAGTATATCTGACATCACATCCACTTTACCTGGGTCATCACTGAGTATATTGATTATACCACACCAGCATTATATGTGATATCAAACCCACTATATATATGACATCCTGATTAATTTGTGACATAACACCCACTCTTTTTGACATCACAGACTGTATTCATGGCAACAGACCCACTCGATTCATGACACCACACCCACTGTATATGACATCACATACACTGTACTTTTGCCATCACAGCCACTGTAATTATGACAAGACACCTACTATGCTTTAGACACAATACTCAGTAAAAATAACATCTCACTTGGTATATGAATGGGAACACTACCACTGTATCCGATGTCATGGAACATACTACGTTTAGGACATCATATCCACTATATACATTCTCACCCACACTGTGTGTATGACTACACAAGCTCTATGTCTGTCTTGAAACGCATTGTAACTGCCATCACATCCACTCTATATGTCATCACACCCACTTTGTCGACACCATCACACCAACTATTTAAGATATCACAGGTGGCATATGTATGCCATTAGATGCACTACACATGACATCATATCCACACTATGTGACAACAATCCACAATCCATATTTATGACATCACCTGCTCTGTATTCATGACAACACATGCATTATATATGATATGACATTTCATTTACTGTGTATGATATCACAGTCACTATATAAGTGACATCAGACAATGACTCTATCGATGACATCACACACTCTACCTTTCCAACTTATCTACTTTATATGGCATCACACATAGTGTTATGAAAACAGAACCATTGTGTACTTCACAGACACCATATCTGATTACACACCCACTGTATCTGTTTCATCACAACAAATGTATCAATTTTATCAAACCCAGTGTATGCATGACATCACCTCGACTATATGTATGAAATCATATGTAGTACCTATGACATCACATCCAATTTTACGACATCACACCACCTTATTTATGCCATCACGTCCACTATATCTGACCTCACATCAACTGGATCTATGTCGTCATACCCAGTCTATTGATGATATCACAACAAATATATATATATATCATCATCTAGTATACGTGTGACATCCTATGCTATGCACTATATTTATGACATCACACCAACTCTGTATAACATCACAAACCTCTGTGTGGCTGACACCACACTCGGCCTATGTATGATATTAATTGCTCTGTAGATGGCATCACATCCTCTTTATAACAGCAAACCACAGTATTTATGATGTCACATCCACTTCAGACATAACATCACACCAACTATATAAGACAGCACACCCACTGTATCTTTACCATCAAAACCTCTCCACTGATATCACGCCTAATTCTTTGTGATATCGCACCCACTATATTTGTGACATCAGTTGCAATCTATAACATTACATCTACTCCTTAAGTCTTCACACTACTGTACTTACGATGTCACAACTTCTATGTATGAAATCACATCCAGTATGTAGGTCAATATATACCCTATACATGTGACATGACAGCAAATAATCTGTGTCACCACACCGACTGTATTGACCACGTCACACCTACTCGTTGAATGACATCACACTCTGCGTATGGGTAGCATATTTGCACTGTGGAAGACATCACATCCTCACGTTATGACATCAAACCACCATTTCTAAGGCATCATGCACACTATAGTTGACATCATATCCACAGTATCTCTGTCATCACATCCACTGTATTGATGATATCACAAAAAGGTTATCTATGAGATCTCATCCGCTCTATATAACATGACATCATATCCATTGTATACAATACATATTCACTAGTTTTGTTATCTCACAACCACTGTATCTGTGTCTCACACCGACTCTTTCCATTTTATCACACCCTTTGTATATATGACATCACACCCCTGTTTGCGTACCATCATAAGAACTATTTAAGGAATCACATCCACATATTATGACATGACACCACATTATTTATGACATCACAGGCACTGTACTCATGACATCACTCCAAATATATCTGACATTGCATCCACTGTATCTGTGTCATCACAACCACTCTAATGATGATCTCAGACCTACTGTACCTATGACATCACACCCCATTTTAGGTATGACTCTCTTACACACTATACATAACGTCGCATCCACTGTTTATGACTTCACACCATTGCAATCATCGCATTACCTTCATTGATTTCGTGACATCACAGACACTATAGATGAGATCACACCCATGACAACACAAATATTATATCTGCCATCTCACCCATGGTATCTGAGACTACATCCACTGTATGTATATCCTCAAAACAAGTGTATCAATGATATCACACCCACTCTCTGGACGATATCACACACACTCTATGAATGACAGCACATTCAGGATAAATGACATGACATAAACTCTTTATGACATCACAGCCCTATATGTATGACATCACAGCTAGTATATTTAGGACATCATATCAAATATTTATGATATCACACATACTGCTTTCAAGAAAATGCATCGTCTATACCTGATATCTCACCCACTATATTTGACATCACTGTCACTGTTTTTTTGCCATCACACAAATGTGTACACGTGTAAACAAGTGTATCGATGTACCTCTGTGTCGATGACGATGACATCACAGGTATGTAAGCTATGACACGGCACACTTATGACATCATACATATTCTACATGACATCACATTCACACCTTATGACATCAAGGATCAGTATTTATGACATCGCAGACACTGCATTCATGACATCAAATCCCCTCTATATGACATCACATCCACGGTTTATGACATCTCATCCCCTATATCAGTGACATCACAGCCACTCCATCTGTCCCATCACATCCACTATGGTTCTGAATACATATCCACTATATTTGACATGAAACACACCGTGTGAAGACAATACAAACACTCTGTCTGACAGCATAACCTCCATAATCTGTATCAGTGTGATGACACCCACTCTATCAATGATATACCACACACTGTATGCAGGTCACCACACATACTATATGTATAGAACAATATGCAGTATATACGACATCACACCCACGCTGGGTGACATCAAGTGACTCTATTCATGACATCAAATTTTCTTTATCTCACATCATCACACCCTTTATATCTGATAGCAGATCTACAGTACCTGTGTCATTACACAAAATTATCGATCATAAATCCCACATTGTATGTATGATACCACAGCCACAATGTCTATGACACCTAATGAACTACTTATGATATCACATACACTCTGTATGATATCACAACACTCTAAGACATCACACCCACTCTTCTCATGTCATCAACCCAGTATATCTGACATCACATCCACTTTACCTGGGTCATCACTGAGTATATTGATTATACCACACCAGCATTATATGTGATATCAAACCCACTATATATATGACATCCTATGATTAATTTGTGACATAACACCCACTCTTTTTGACATCACAGACTGTATTCATGGCAACAGACCCACTCGATTCATGACACCACACCCACTGTATATGACATCACATACACTGTACTTTTGCCATCACAGCCACTGTAATTATGACAAGACACCTACTATGCTTTAGACACAATACTCAGTAAAAATAACATCTCACTTGGTATATGAATGGGAACACTACCACTGTATCCGATGTCATGGAACATACTACGTTTAGGACATCATATCCACTATATACATTCTCACCCACACTGTGTGTATGACTACACAAGCTCTATGTCTGTCTTGAAACGCATTGTAACTGCCATCACATCCACTCTATATGTCATCACACCCACTTTGTCGACACCATCACACCAACTATTTAAGATATCACAGGTGGCATATGTATGCCATTAGATGCACTACACATGACATCATATCCACACTATGTGACAACAATCCACAATATTTATGACATCACCTGCTCTGTATTCATGACAACACATGCATTATATATGATATGACATTTCATTTACTGTGTATGATATCACAGTCACTATATAAGTGACATCAGACAATGACTCTATCGATGACATCACACACTCTACCTTTCCAACTTATCTACTTTATATGGCATCACACATAGTGTTATGAAAACAGAACCATTGTGTACTTCACAGACACCATATCTGATTACACACCCACTGTATCTGTTTCATCACAACAAATGTATCAATTTTATCAAACCCAGTGTATGCATGACATCACCTCGACTATATGTATGAAATCATATGTAGTACCTATGACATCACATCCAATTTTACGACATCACACCACCTTATTTATGCCATCACGTCCACTATATCTGACCTCACATCAACTGGATCTATGTCGTCATACCCAGTCTATTGATGATATCACAACAAATATATATATGATATCACATCTAGTATACGTGTGACATCCTATGCACTATATTTATGACATCACACCAACTCTGTATAACATCACAAACCTCTGTGTGGCTGACACCACACTCGGCCTATGTATGATATTAATTGCTCTGTAGATGGCATCACATCCTCTTTATAACAGCAAACCACAGTATTTATGATGTCACATCCACTTCAGACATAACATCACACCAACTATATAAGACAGCACACCCACTGTATTTTTTTTTTTTTTTTTTTATTTTTTTTTTTTTTTTTTTTTTTTTTTTTTTTTTTTTTTTTTTTTTTTTTTTTTTTTTTTTTTTTTTTTTTTTTTTTTTTTTTTTTTTTTTTTTTTTTTTTTTTTTTTTTTTTTTTTTTTTTTTTTTTTTTTTTTTTTTTTTTTTTTTTTTTTTTTTTTTTTTTTTTTTTTTTTTTTTTTTTTTTTTTTTTTTTTTTTTTTTTTTTTTTTTTTTTTTTTTTTTTTTTTTACTTAAAAAAAAAAAAAAAAAAAAAAAAAAAAAAAAAAAAAAAAAAAAAAAAAAAAAAAAAAAAAAAAAAAAAAAAAAAAAAAAAAAAAAAAAAAAAAAAAAAAAAAAAAAAAAAAAAAAAAAAAAAAAAAAAAAAAAAAAAAAAAAAAAAAAAAAAAAAAAAAAAAAAAAAAAAAAAAAAAAAAAAAAAAAAAAAAAAAAAAAAAAAAAAAAAAAAAAAAAAAAAAAAAAAAAAAAAAAAAAAAAAAAAAAAAAAAAAAAAAAAAAAAAAAAAAAAAAAAAAAAAAAAAAAAAAAAAAAAAAAAAAAAAAAAAAAAAAAAAAAAAAAAAAAAAAAAAAAAAAAAAAAAAAAAAAAAAAAAAAAAAAAAAAAAAAAAAAAAAAAAAAAAAAAAAAAAAAAAAAAAAAAAAAAAAAAAAAAAAAAAAAAAAAAAAAAAAAAAAAAAAAAAAAAAAAAAAAAAAAAAAAAAAAAAAAAAAAAAAAAAAAAAAAAAAAAAAAAAAAAAAAAAAAAAAAAAAAAAAAATCTCTTATCTAAACCCTTAATTCACAACTTTATGTAAATCCCTATATAAAACCTTTGTACATACAATCTTGCACCACCTTAAAACCCACACTACTTGAATGAAATCCGTATTGGGTAACTATTGCAGGGGAAAAACCACCTCACGTTATGACTCACACCCCATTTCAAGGTCATGCACCTTATTCTATAAAGTTTCTGCATATACTTTTTTTATATCAAAAAGTTTATCTATGTCTTCCCTTATTAAATACATAAATACCTTGTATAAAAACCTTTTTTTAAACCCTTTAGTTTCTCCCGACTCTTCCTTTTATCACCCTTTTTATAAACATCCACCCTTTTTGGGGTACCTAAAAACTATTTAAGGAATCACACCCAATCTTTTACATACACACATTTTTATAACAACCCTTACTCTAAACCCCAAAATAATCAATTTCCCAATTTTTACAAACCCTTATTGATTCTAAATTTCTATCATCCACCCTTTATATTAAATTTACCCTATACATCATCCACCATTTTATGACTAACCTTCAATTCCTTACCTTCATTGTTTTTTAACAACTAAATAACATCCCCAAAACCCAAAATTTAATATTCACCCTGAACTGGACTACATCCACTGTATTTACCAAAACAAATATAATGATATCACACCCTCACAATAACCACCACCTATGAAACAGCAATTCCGGGAAAAATTTCTGAAAAACCCTTTTATGAATCAACCCCTTTTTGAAAAAACCAAATTTAGGAAATCAAAATATATTACACACATACGCTTTAAAAATGCACCCTTTCCTATATCTCCCACTATATTACATTTTCATTTTTTTATTCACCAAAAAGTGCTAAAAAATGAAATTAACTCTGTTTGAAACTGTAAAGCTTGACACACACTTAGGACTTTAAAAATTTACATTACACCCCTTTTGAATAAAGGATCGTATTTATGACAGAAACCATTAAAATCATATCCCTAATAAATCCACCTTTATAAACCATCCCCTATGTCATCCACCCCACATCTTCATAAAACCCCCTTATATTCCATAATTACATAAACACCCTAATAAAACCTCCCACCATAACCCCACAATCTATTTTATACACCATTACAAAATACACCTGTGAGCACAAAACTATTTAAAAACTTGCGTAAGAATACCCCGGGACAAATCAACTAATCAGCATCAAATCTTTTAAAAAACCCCTTATAGATAACACTAATCCTTGTGTTCCAAAAATTTCAATAAATCATTGAACCACCATCAAAGCTAACTAAACTTATGAATCACACATCTTATATCCCACATTAAAAAAACACCCCCTTTCCATGCCCAATGATATTTGATCATCCACTTTATTTAACATATATGATACAACACCATTTATTTTAAACCCATATATTAATACATCATTATTTTGACAAAACCCTTTTTCAACCAGATTTTTGGCAACAACCCACATTATACACCTCCCTGTATTTGACACAACCTTTAATTTTATCAATAATCAGAAAAATTTCCTATACCTTTCCCATAAAAAAATCTTCTTTGGAATAAATTTAAATATCCAATCATGCTAACTTTAAATTTAATAAAACTTTCTTTAACGTTGTAAACACAACCATCTGTTGAAACCTTTAACCCATACACCATTAATTCACACCCTTTGGGGAACCATCAAAAAATTTTGATATACAGGGCATAGAAAGCAATCCACAACATAATATACCCCCTTTGAAAACCACAAATTATAATCCCTTATTTGACAATTTAAAAGGGGTTTAACATTTCTTTACCATTATTTATCACATCTATATTGACACCAGGGTTTAAAAAAAACCCTTTTCCTTTCTTTCTACTTATAATAACATGTTTATGAAAAAAACATTTTATTCAAACACATTTCCCAACCCATTATCTTTTATAACAACATTATAATACAAACCATTTGACATCACAAACATATTTTAAACCATTTTTCCCTTATCATACAATTTTAATAACCACCGATTATGCCATACCATATATTTTATAATTATTATTTTCCACTTTCATAATTCCAAATAATATTCACATTTTGGACCCCTTAATATATTTTCATCCACCTTAACATCACAAACTTTTCTCACAATTACTTGTAAATCAACCTAATTTACCACACCTTTTATAAAACCCTGTAATCACCCCTTTAAAACCCAACATATTTTATCAAACCT
>JAJLRB010005305.1:0-20822 GCA_020976825.1 Odocoileus hemionus | reverse complement strand
CTAAAGTCCCCCCAAGTGGCATCCGCTGGACTAGCACAGGTACGGTATAGAATCAGCCATTTGATGGCAGGACACGTACCCCATGTCACACATTCCTTGGGTCAGAAGAATCCCCTGCTAGAAGATAGATGAGTAGGAGACTACCCACTCCAGTTAAATTCTATTGGGTTATTCTTCCTATAGTGGCGTCAGCGGGTAAAGAATCCACCTGCAATGCAGAGACCCCTGGGTTCGCATCCCTAGGTTGTGGAAGATCCCTTATGGAGAAGGGAAAGGCTACCCACTGATCAATATTCTGGCCTGGAAAATTCCATGGTGACTACTATACATGTTGGTATCGCAAAGAGTCAGACAACGACTGAGCAACTTTCACTTCACGTTTCACTTATCAGTCGTTACATTCAGAGAGATTTTAGAAATAGGTAGTCAGGTCTGGAGATACATGCGTTGAACTTTTTGTACTGAAAAAACAAAATTTTAAGTTGAAATTCTTGCATTATGCTAATTACAATATGACCTAATGCCTTATAGCTAATAAATAGTATACACTTCTGGTCTGTCAGAATCACATTAATTTGGATTCTTCATACTTCTTCAATGCAAAAATACAAGAGATAAGACTAAGCCATAGGAACAGTTCTTTGGTACTAACTATATATTGACCCTATCATTTCACAGAAATGCGTGTGTAACTATACCAAGTATGTCTTTCAACATTGTAAAAAATTATGTAGTATTGAACTACACAATCTACTTACACTTATACCATGCCAGGTAAGTCAATGATTATATCTACAAATGAAACTTGTGAAAGTAAAAATATTTTTAAATAAAATAATTTAATTGTGTCAGTTGATAAGGAAATACCAGCAAGGAAGAATACATGACCCAACTATCCTAGGAGAATGAAACATTATTAAACCATATGACTAACAGTAAAATTCTTTATTTAGTGTCATAATGGAGAATAGTAATTCTATCAGAGTGCATTAACTTATCCAATGTATTTATAAAATTTAGAGGCAAACTCAATTAAATTTAAATACATGGAGAACACTTATTAATTGTTCTAGTAAGACACTGAGAAGCTTGTGTTCATAAGTGAAAGCATATAACTTGGAGCGCTCATCAATTTAGATAGATTATTGTTCATAACTTTATGTTGTTCGTATGAGGTTGTGAAAGACCTGAATGTTTACTTACTATCATACATATTGTGCCATTCTAAATTTCATAGCCACTAACTTGCATGTCCACCGTATGTAGATACTCTCTAAGTCAGGGGGGAGGGGTAATCTCATTTTGTTGGCACAAGTCTTTTGAAACGCATTGCACATCAGTATTCATCAATTAAAGTAACGCTTATTAGATTTGTCTAGTCGCACTTGAAGTATGATTCATGGTTATTTTTTTACTCCGATAACTTATTGGGAGCCACTAGAAATGCACTTAATGCACAGGTATTTTTAGGTTTGGGTGTAATGACAAAACAATCAAATTCTTGGCATTAGTGTTAAGGACTTTTTCTGATATTGATATTTGACGAATATATTCATTAATATAAATCCGTTATGTATTTTTTATTCAATTTAACATTTTGTATTGCTTATCTAATGCAAATATATTTTTTTTGCCTAATGACATTACTTAGCTTTATTAAATTTCTATATTATAATTTAATAGTACTAGGGTAAAACGTGGTTGTAAGACTAAAGAAAGGCATAGATTTCAAGCAGTTTTTCTCTTTATTTGTCAATTTTCCCAAGAATGGGTCCTAAATGAATAGCAGTGGAGACTCAAACACTCACCAACCTCAACACACTTGTTGGTCCAGGGTAACCAGCTGAAACAATACAACTTACAGCTGCAAATGTGTGAGTGTTCAAGAAGTATTTGTGCAAGTATGAGCATTTAGGTCGTCCTATGTAAGAATGAGGAGAACAGTGGCACGGGCTATTCGTGAATTCGTTTGAACAATGCTGCCACTGAATCTTTAGAAGAACAACGTCGAAAATGAATCAACAATAAAAAAAAACACAACTATCCCGATAAAAGTTGAATCCCAAGAAATACCTCAATCTATCGACATAACCTCACAATGTCTTTTACATAGGCATTAGAAAGCAAATTGGAAAGATGAAAAAATATAGCGGATATATTTGTGGTATGCAATCCTCTAATATGAGATTTTATTGAATAGCATAGCAGAAAAAGCAGTACCATTGTATGAGAATGGTCCACTTCATATATCAAATGCAACGAATACTCAAACCATAAATCACAACCTTGGCACTTGTAGACTGTGTGATGAATGTGGGATTTTATATATGACAGCTTAACTCAATATAACAATATGGGAAAGACCCGAGTCCTTCCATTATGTGAGTTCGAATCATGAGTAAGAAAAGCTCACAAATAGCACATTCTATACTAAGTCAAACACCAACACTCGATGAAAAGGTCTTGAATCTAATGACGATCATCATGTATGGATGGTGCTAGCTAGCTCGCTCGGAGTTCTGATCTCAACTCATCGAGCTTTAACTTGGAAAACATGAGTGAAAAATTCTTTAGCCGTATTTTAGATAACGGTGTTATACTCATCAAATTGCAATCGTATGAGTTGCTATGCAGCTTCATATACTGCCAAGTATTATGAGCCATAGAAAATGTCCAAACTGCACAGGTTCTGCATTAGTTACTAGGATGGTGGCCCAATTCTTCTCACTTAACAAATGCCTGAGCCAACACATCGCAGAACACATCTGCTTCACAAAATGTGTGAGCATGTAATTGAGCCTATGAAATTTTGGCCTCATCCAGACATATTGTTACCTGACCTCTTGCCACTCGACAACTACCACGTTCTTCAAACATGGGCAATCTCAGAGACAACTTTAAGTGCATAGAAAAATGCTCTTAGCTCAGTTTCCCAAACGCATACTAGCACAGAGCAGAGAATGGTTTTCAGAAAAGTTTGTTGTAGAATCCCAAAGTGCACAAAAAGAGATATTTTTATGCTGACAGGAAACAAAACTTATTTCATCACTGGTAAAAATGTGTTGATTGTAATGGTTCCTAGATTTTGATATAATGAAAAGATGTCTTTGAGTCTTAGATTATAATGATAAATTTAAAATTACACAGTCATAAAATTACTTACTATTGTACTTTATTATCATCATACCTATTCTAAATATTATCGCTTAGAGATGTTACTGATATAAAATTTTTTTTTTTTAATTTTTATTAGTTGGAGGCTAATTACTTTACATCATTACAGTAGTTTTTGTTATACATTGATATGAATTAGCCATGGATTTACATGTACTACTCCCCATCCCAGTCCCCCCTCCCACCTCCCTCTCCACCCGATCCCTCTGGGTCTTCCCAGTGCACCAGGCCGAGCACTTGTCTCATGCACCCAACCTAGGCTGGTGATCTGTTTCACCCTAGATAATATACATGTTTCAATGCTGTTCTCCTGAAACATCCCACCCTCGCCTTCTCCCAGAGTCCACAAGTCTGTTCCATACATCTGAGTCTCTTTTTCTGTTTTGCATATAGGGTTATCGTTACCATCTTTCTAAAGTCCATATATATGTGTTAGTATACTGTAATGGTCTTTATCTTTCTGGCTTACTTCGCTCTGTATAATGGGCTCCAGTTTCATCCATCTCATTAGAACTGATTCAAATGAATTCTTTTTAATGGCTGAGTAATATTCCATGGTGTATATGTACCACAGCTTCCTCATCCATTCGTCTGCTGATGGGCATCTGGGTTGCTTCCATGTCCTGGCTATTATAAACATTGCTGCGATGAACATTGGGGTGCATGTGTCTCTTTCAGATCTGGTTTCCTTGGTGTGTATGCCCAGAAGTGGGATTGCTGGGTCATACGGCAGTTCTATTTCCAGCTTTTTAAGAAATCTCCACACTGTTTTCCATAGTGGCTGTACTAATTTGCATTCCCACCAACAGTGTAAGAGGGTTCCCTTTTCTCCACACCCTCTCCAGCATTTATTGCTTGTAGACTTTTGGATAGCAGCCATCCTGACTGGCGTGTAATGGTACCTCATTGTGGTTTTGATTTGCATTTCTCTGATAATGAGTGATGTTGAGCATCTTTTCATGTGTTTGTTAGCCATCTGTATGTCTTCCTTGGAGAAATGTCTGTTGAGTTCTTTGGCCCATTTTTTGATTGGGTCATTTATTTTTCTGGAGTTGAGCTGGAGGAGTTGCTTGTATATTTTTGAGATTAATCCTTTGTCTGTTGCTTCGTTTGCTATTATTTTCTCCCAATCTGAGGGCTGTCTTTTCACCTTGCTTATAGTTTCCTTTGTTGTGCAAAAGCTTTTAAGTTTCATTAGGTCCCATTTGTTTATTTTTGCTTTTATTTCTGAAATTCTGGGATGTGGGTCATAGAGGATCCTGCTGTGATTTATGTCGGAGAGTGTTTTGCCTATGTTCTCCTCTAGGAGTTTGATAGTTTCTGGTCTTACATTTAGATCTTTAATCCATTTTGAGTTTATTTTTGTGTATGGTGTTAGAAAGTGTTCTAGTTTCATTCTTTTACAGGTGGTTGACCAGTTTTCCCAGCACCACTTGTTAAAGAGGTTATCTTTTTTCCATTGTATATCCTTGCCTCCTTTGTCGAAGATAAGGTGACCATAGGTTCGTGGACTTATCTCTGGGCTTTCTATTCTGTTCCATTGATCTATATTTCTGTCTTTGTGCCAGTACCATACTGTCTTGATGACTGTGGCTTTGTAGTAGAGTCTGAAGTCAGGCAGATTGATTCCTCCAGTTCCATTCTTCTTTCTCAGGATTACTTTGGCTATTCGAGGTTTTTTGTATTTCCATACAAATTGTGAAATTATTTGTTCTAGTTCTGTGAAAAATACTGTTGGTAGTTTGATAGGGATTGCATTGAATCTATAGATTACTTTGGGTAGTATAGCCATTTTGACAATATTGATTCTTCCAATCCATGAACACGGTATATTTCTCCATCTGCTTGTGTCCTCTTTGATTTCTTTCATCAGTGTTTTATAGTTTTCTATGTATAGGTCTTTTTGTTTCTTTAGGTAGATATACTCCTAAGTATTTTATTCTTTTTGTTGCAATGGTGAATGGTATTGTTTCCTTAATTTCTCTTTCTGTTTTCTCATTGTTAGTGTATAGGAATGCAAGAGATTTCTGTGTGTTAATTTTATATCCTGCAACTTGACTGTATTCGTTGATTAGCTCTAGTAATTTTCTGGTAGAGTCTTTAGGGTTTTCTATGTAGAGGATCATGTCATCTGCAAACAGCGAGAGTTTCACTTCTTCTTTTCCTATCTGGATTCCTTTTACTTCTTTTTCTGCCCTGATTGCTGTGGCCAAAACTTCCAAAACTATGTTGAATAGTAGTGGTGAGAGTGGGCACCCTTGTCTTGTTCCTGATTTCAGGGGAAATGCTTTCAATTTTTCACCATTGAGGGTGATGCTTGCTGTGGGTTTGTCATATATAGCTTTTATTATGTTGAGGTATGTTCCTTCTATTCCTGCTTTCTGGAGAGTTTTAATCATAAATGGATGTTGAATTTTGTCAAAGGCTTTTTCTGCATCTATTGAGATAATCATATGGTTTTTATCTTTCAATTTGTTAATGTGGTGTATTACATTGATTGATTTGCGGATATTAAAGAATCCTTGCATTCCTGGGATAAAGCCCACTTGGTCATGATGAATGATTTTTTTAATATGTTGTTGGATTCTGTTTGCTAGAATTTTGTTAAGGATTTTTGCATCTATGTTCATCAGTGATATTGGCCTGTAGTTTTCTTTTTTTGTGGCATCTTTGTCTGGTTTTGGAATTAGGGTGATGGTGGCCTCATAGAATGAGTTTGGAAGTCTACCTTCTTCTGCAATTTTCTGGAAGAGTTTGAGTAAGATAGGTGTTAGCTCTTCTCTAAATTTTTGGTAGAATTCAGCTGTGAAGCCATCTGGTCCTGGGCTTTTGTTTGCTGGAAGATTTCTGATTACAGTTTCGATTTCCTTGCTTGTGATCGTTTTGTTAAGATCTTCTATTTCTTCCTGGTTCAGTTTTGGAAAGTTATACTTCTCTAAGAACTTGTCCATTTCTTCCAAGTTGTCCATTTTATTGGCATAGAGCTGCTGGTAGTAGTCTCTTATGATCCTTTGTATTTCAGTGTTGTCTGTTGTGATCTCTCCATTTTCATTTCTAATTTTGTTAATTTGGTTCTTCTCCCTTTGTTTCTTAATGAGTCTTGCTAATGGTTTGTCAATTTTGTTAATTTTTTCAAAAAACCAGCTTTTAGCTTTGTTAATTTTTGCTATGGTCTCTTTAGTTTCTTTTGCATTTATTTCTGCCCTAATTTTTAAGATTTCTTTCCTTCTACTAACCCTGGGGTTCTTCATTTCTTCTTCCTCTAGTTGCTTTAGGTGTAGAGTTAGGTTATTTATTTGACTTTTTTCTTGTTTCTTGAGGTAGGCCTGTAATGCTATGAATCTTCCCCTTAGCACTGCTTTTACAGTGTCCCATAGGTTTTGGGTTGTTGTGTTATCATTTTCATTCATTTCTATGCATATTTTGATTTCTTTTTTGATTTCTTCTATGATTTGTTGGTTATTCAGAAGCGTGTTGTTTAGCCTCCATATGTTTGAATTTTTAATAATTTTTTTCCTGTAATTGAGATCTAATCTTACTGCACTGTGGTCAGAAAAGATGACTGGAATGATTTCAATGTTTTTGAATTTACCAAGACTAGATTTATGGCCCAGGATGTGATCTATTCTGGAGAAGGTTCCGTGTGCACTTGAGAAAAAGGTGAAGTTGATTGTTTTGGGGTGAAATGTCCTATAGATGTCAATTAGGTCTAGCTGGTCCATTGTGTCCGTTAAAGTTTGTGTTTCCTTGTTCATTTTCTGTTTAGTTGATCTATCCATAGTTGTGAGTGGGGTATTAAAGTCTCCTACTATTATTGTGTTACTATTAATTTCCTCTTTCATACTCGTTAGCGTTTGCCTTACATATTGCGGTGCTCCTATGTTGGGTGCATATATATTTATAATTGTTATATCTTCTTCTTGGATTGATCCTTTGATCATTATGTAGTGTCCATCTTTGTCTCTTTTCACAGACTTAATTTGAAAGTCTATTTTATCTGATATGAGTATTGCGACTCCTGCTTTCTTTTGGTCTCCGTTTGCGTGGAATATTTTTTTCCAGCCCTTCACTTTTAGTCTGTATGTGTCCCTTGCTTTGAGGTGGGTCTCTTGTAGACAGCATATATAGGGGTCTTGCTTTTGTATCCATTCAGCCAGCCTTTGTCTTTTGGTTGGGGCATTCAACCCATTTACATTTAAGGTAATTATTGATAGGTATGGTCCTGTTGCCATTTATTTTGTTGTTTGGGGTTCACTTTTATACCACCTTTCTGCGTTTCCTGTCTAGAGAAGATCCTTTAGTATTTGTTGAAGAGCTGGTTTGGTGGTGGTGAATTCTCTCAGCTTTTGCTTGTCTGTAAAGCTTTTGAGTTCTCCTTCATATCTGAATGAGATCCTTGCTGGGTAGAGTAATCTAGGTTGTAGGTTATTCTCTTTCATTACTTTAAGTATGTCCTGCCATTCCCTTCTGGCCTGAAGGGTTTCTATTGATAGATCAGCTGTTATCCTTATGGGAATCCCTTTTGTGTGTTATTTTTGTTGTTTCTCCCTTGCTGCTTTTAATATTTGTTCTTTGTGTTTGATCTTTGTTAATTTGATTAATATGTGTCTTGGGGTGTTTCGCCTTGGGTTTATCCTGTTTGGGACTCTCTGGGTTTCTTGAACTTGGTTGGCTATTTCCTTCCCCATTTTAGGGAAGTTTTCAGCAATTATCTCCTCGAGTATCTTCTCATGGCCTTTCTTTTTGTCTTCTTCTTCTGGGACTCCTATGATTCGAATGTTGGGGCGTTTCACATAGTCCCAGAGGTCCCTGAGGTTGTCCTCATTTTTTTTGATTCTTTTTTCTTTTTTCCTCTCTGCTTCATTTATTTCCACCATTTTATCTTCTAACTCACTTATCCTATCTTCTGTCTCTGTTATTCTACTCATGGTTCCCTCCAGAGTGTTTTTGATCTCATTTATTTCATTATTAATTTTTAATTGATTTTTTTTTTTTATTTCTTCTAGGTCCTTGTTAAACATTTCTTGCATCTTCTCAATCTTTGTCTCCAGGCTATTTATTTGTAACTCCATTTTGTTTTCAAGATTTTGGATCATTTTTATTATCATTATTCTAAATTCTTTTTCAGGTAGATTCCCTATTTCCTCCTCTTTTGTTTGACTTGGTGGGCTTTTTTCATGTTCCTTTAGCTGTTGGGTATTTCTCTGCCTTTTCATCATGTTTAGATTGCTGTGTCTGGAGTGGGCTTTCTGTATTCTTGTGGTTTGAGGTTCCTTTTTATTGTGGAGGTTTCACCCAGTGGGTGGGGTTGGACGATTGGTTTGTCAAGGTTTCCTGGTTAGGGAAGCTTGTGTCAGCGTTCTGGTGCGTGGAATTGGATTTCTTCTCTCTGGAGTGCAATGGAGTGTCCAGTAATGAGCTTTGCGATGGGTCTCTGTGTTAGGTGTGACTTTGGAGAGCCTGTATGTTGACACTCAGGTCTATGTTCCTGCGTTGCTAAAGAATTTGCGTGGTATGTCTTGTACTGGAGCTTATTGGCTCTTGGGTGGTGGTTGGTTTTGGTGTAGGTATGGAAGCTTTTGGATGGTCTCTTATTCCTTAATGTTCCGTGTGGTCAGGAGTTTTCTGGTTTTCTCAGGATTTGGGCTCAAGTCTCCTGCCTCTGGATTTGTTTTATTCTTCTAATAGTCTCAAGGCTTCTCCAACTATACAGTACTGATAATAAAACTTCTAGGTTAATGGTGAAAAGATTCTCCACCGTGAGAGACAACCAGAGAGGTTCACAGAGTTACATGAAGAATAGGAGAGGGAGGAAGGAGATAGAGGTGAGCAGGAGGAGAAAAAGGGGACTCAAGAGGAGAGAGACAGATCTACGCAGTTATCTGTTCCCAAAGTGTTCTCTGTAGCCCAGACACCCACAAAGATTCACAGAGTTGGATTGGGAAGAGAAGGGGAATGGAGGAAGTAGAGGTGTTCTGAGGGAGAATAACAAAGATTGAAAATCTAGTGTAGAGGTTAGACTCTTTGAAATACAATATTTAAAAACAAAAACACACAAAAAAATTTGGAACTGTATATGAAGTTCAGTTTTAAAATAGGGTTTTTCTCTCTCTCTTTTTTTTTGTGGCTATAGTGAAATGAAAGTGAAAGTTAAGGAATAATAGAGGAGTATTAGAGGACTCTAAAAGGAAATAGGAGAGAAAAACAAGAAAAAGAAAAAAAAAAAAAAAAAAAAAAAAAAAAAAAAAATTTTTTTTTTTCCCAAATAAAAAAATCGTAAAAATATATGAAAATGAAAGTTGAGGAGTAATGGGGGAGTAATAGGGAATTATAAAAGAAAATGAAAGAGAAAAAATAAAAAATTTAAAAAAAAAAAAAAAAGGGAAAGAAAAAAAAATTTTTTTTTTTTTTAAATAAAAAAAAAAATGTACATATATATCTACAATTTCTCTGAGGTTGTTGCGGTCAGCGTAGGTTCAGTTCAATTTCAGATAGCTCCTCTTTCCAGCTTACACTTCTCAATATCTGTAGGCCCCTTCCCGTGTATTCGGTGTTACCTTCAGGGATTTTAATCTGTTGCACCGGTCCTTTCTGAAGCGGTTCCCTTTGTTTATTTGGCTTCTGTTTGCTGTCTCTTTGGTGTCTAATTTCCGCCCTGACACAGGCGGGCGGAGGTGATCTCTTATTTAGGTTCTCTAGTTCAGTTCAGTCCTGCTACGGGGAGGGCGGGGCGCTGCAGACAGACACCGCTCTGTGTGGATAGCGCTCACCGTGTTCCGGCCACACTGGGTTTGCCCCGCTCACGGGTGTCTGTGCTTTCGCCGTCTACACTGCTCAGGCTCCCGGCTGCTCTATATGGAGCGGGCCCTGCGTTGAGTGCGGTTCCAGTTTTCGGGTACTCCACAAATGCGCAGATTCGGTTGCTCCTGCGTTTTTTTGTGCCTTCCCCGGCCTGAGCGGTTCAGGCAGCCAGAGGCTTTGGGTACTCTCCCGGGTGCAGCACGCCTTATCCCTCCGGCGAGCGGCCCAGGCAGCCAGAGGCTTGGGCGTATTCTCCCTAGGTGCGGCGCGCCTTTTCCCTCCGCGGCGAGCGGCCCAGGCAGCCAGAGGCTTGGGCGCCCTCTCTCCCCGGGTACGGGCGCGCTTTTTCCCTCCGCGGCCCCAGCACGCACCGCCAGTCGGGTCTCAGGAAGTCTTTAGCTAGAACCCGGAGGCCTGTTTGCAGTGTGGGAGGGGGTGGCTTCTCAGGGGCTGAATTTGCCCTTTTCCCCTCCCCTCTGCCTCCTACCTCCAGCGGGGATGGGCCGGCTCTTCTCTGGAGATTCTCAGTCCCTTTGTTTTGCGAACCGCCGGCAGTGTGTTCGGGCCGGTTAATTTTGTCCCTTGCTATCCCACAGTTTAAAAAAGCTCCCTCCGATTGCTCTCAGGGTCTTCGGGCCGGACCTCACCCTAAGCAATGCCGCCCGCTCCTCCTCTCCGTTCCGCCCTGCTTGTTCCTGGCGGGTACGGGC
Organism: Odocoileus hemionus; assembly: GCA_020976825.1. NCBI lineage: Eukaryota > Metazoa > Chordata > Mammalia > Artiodactyla > Cervidae > Odocoileus > Odocoileus hemionus. Next base: position 10,137 of record JAJLRB010005305.1, on the reverse strand, counting down.
GTCTGGGGTACTTTTCTGCTGGGAGTTGCTTTTAGGCACGTAATCTGTGGGCCTTGTTTAATTTTTCCTCCCAGTTACAGTGCCGAAAACTTCCCCCAGTCCCGCCAGTGAGAGGGTTTCCTGGTGATTGGAAACTTCCTCTATTAAGACTCCCTTCCCGGGACGGGTCTCCGTCCGTAGCTCTTTTGACTCCCTTATTATCGTTTATATTTTGTCCTACCTCCCTTCGAAGGCAATGGGCTGCTTTTCTGGGCGCCTGATGTCCTCTGCTAGCGATCAGAAGTTCTTTTGTGAATTTGCTCAGCATTCAAATGTTCTTTCGAAGAATTTGTAGGAGAGAAAGTGGTCTCTCCGTCTTATTCCTCCGCCATCTTGGCTCCTCTATCCTGCAGTGGAGATAGTAATATTAATACATAGCATAATATTGTTTGAAGAGAATTTCTAGAATATAGAGAGATATAGTGAATGATCAAAGTGAAAATAATAGATATAAAGAGAAGGAAAATACATCCTAATTATAGATATTACGACATCTAAACAATTGGGATTCCTTGTGGTTCGTCTGGTAAAGAACCCTCCTGCAATGCAGGAGACCTGGGTTCCATCTCTGGGTTGGGAAGATCCCCTTGAGAAGGTAAAGGCTACCCACTCCTGTATTCTGGCCTGGAGAATTCCATGGACTGTCCATGAGATTGCCAAGAGTCGGATAAAACAGAGTGACTTTCACTTCCCAAACAGTTGGAATCAGATATGTAATGAACAAAATGATAATTGAGAAAAACTTTCTGTATGCTAAAAAAACCATGCATGCTCAGTTGCTCAGTCATGTCTGACTCTTTGGGACCCCTTGGACTGTAACCCGCCAGGCTCCTCTGTCCATGGGATTTTTCAGGCTAGAATACTGGAATGGGTTTCCATTTCCTCCTCTAGGGAGTCTTCCCTAACCCAGGGTTCCAACCAGCGTAGTTAAAAAATAGATACCAGTATATAGATCAAAATGCCTCATCATTTGACATAATTAATGAAAATAGAACACAAGCTCTCTAAATTCTAGCAATATTTTTGAGTCAAATATAATTCAAATAAGAATACATAAATATAAGGGGAAATTCAATATTCGATCAGAGGAAAAGATATACATAAATTGTTATAAGAAGTATGGCTGACCATAGTTTTTTCATTGGCGCCTTTAAAAACCAAATAAATACACAGCACTGTTACAGAATTTTTTTTTTAAGTGGTGGCTCAATTTTTTTCATCATATTATGAATGTAGAAGAGATTTTCTCTTTGAAAATCAGTCAACACTCATTTTCATTATACCATTCTCATGTGCTACTTGTCTGTAGGAAGAGAATATATTAGACATTGGATTTGAGAACCCAATTTACACTACACTTATATTTCTCCTGAAAAGCCATAAAATCTGATTGCATATATCAGTCATGATAGCCTAGCTGACTTGTGTCTGCCAAGAGACAAGCTCAAGGTCTGCTGTCAAATTGCTTCCAAATCCTCATCATCAGAGTCTGGTTTCTGAATAATTACCAACACTTTTCTGTTTTGTTATTGAAATCTAGTTGATGTACAATATTATGTTAGCTTCAGGTGTGCCACGTAGTGATTTGGCACTCACATAAATTATGAAATGATTACACAATAACTTCAAACAAAAGCTTATTTTTGATTCATACAAAGTTACTACAATAATATTGATCATATTCCTTATGCTACGTATTACATCCTCCTGGCTTCTCTTTTTTATCAGTGGAGATTTTTACCTCTTAATCCCCTTCACCTCTTTCTCCCCTTCCACTACCCTCTGGCAACCACTGTTCGTTCTCTGATCAACAAGTCTGTTTTCACGTTATTTTGTCAGCTGGTTTGTTTTGTATTTTAGATGCCACATATAAGTGAGATTACATGGCATTTGTCTTTGTCTGGCTTATTTCATTTACCATAATGTCTTCTAGATCCATCTGTCCTGTCACAATGGCAAGATTTCATTTTTTATGACTAATATTCCAACCCATAGGAAAGATACACACACACACACACACACACACACACACACACACACACATCCCTTCCTTGAGGCTGAGGATCCTGAATGTTGAAAGAGATGATGTGTTCAGTTTAAGAAACTATGTTCAAAATTGCATTGTTTTGACTTAAAAATCAAGGGAAGGCATGCAATTTTTATCTAAAAGGAGATAGGTCATAAAATATTGAAGTAATTCTTCAGTTCAGGATCTTCAGCATCCTTCAGGAGAGAATAATCCTTCTGTCTCTTTAAACGAACAGGTCAGAATTGAGTTAAAATTTATAAATTTTTCAGAAAGGATTGAATCACTGTTACATGCAGTCTTTCCATTTAGAAACCATAGGTTTTAGTTCCATTTATTCAAAAGTGTGATACTTCTTTCAGCAATGTGTTTATCTTCCATGTATAAGTTTATATTCCCAATCTCTTCAAGTTAGTCTTTGGCTATAAAAATAATTAAAAACAAAATGAAGCAAAACTCCATAACCTAGGGATTATCACCTTTAATCTTATATCTGTTCACAACCACCATTTAGATAAATTAATAAAATAATCCTCTGCTGCCCTACATGAAAAGCCTATTAAGAGAAGACTTTCTTGTTTCGACTACTGTCTAAGTTCAAAACACAGGATTTCTTATACTGGCTATCCATATATTTATCCTTAGATAAATTATTTAACCCCTTTAACATTTGTATCTTTGTCTGGAAATGATGATGTTATTCTGGATCATCAATTTAGGCTTCTACTTTCTCTAATGCCATAGAATTCTTTGGTACTTCTACATTATGTTTGTCCATTTTCAAGTTTAGATTTATGGAAACTCAATCTGAGAAGTTAAGAGAACTTTGACCTATTTATGTTATCAGTCACCTTGTAGGAGCCTCATACTTCATACCTTACGGGCTCACCCAGCTGCACCCAATCAGTATTTAGCTCACCCAGTCAGTATTTAGCAACACCCAGATGCACTCAGGATTCTAATTCAGAGACAACAAAACAATTCTATTGATGCAAAAATTTTAAAAAGTCTTTATCGAATTTGTTACAATACTGCTTCTGTTTTATGTTTTGGCTTTTTGTTCAAGAAGTATGTGGGATCTTGGCTCCCTGACTAGGGATCAAACCCACACCCCCTACACTGAAAGTCAAAGTCTCAACCACTGGACCACCAGGGAAGTCCCTGATATAAAATTTTGAGGTTAAAAACATAATCTTTTTAGGGAAGATGGAGTTGGGGAAAAAAGAAAGCACTAAATAGCTATGTTTGAATTTGTCAAGTAAATAATGCTAAGTTTAACCTGGAAATATCATAAAATTCTCTTCAACATGAGTTTTATTAAAAAATTTGATTGTTTACTTAATGAGGAGCTGTATACTAATCATTGGCAAAAGCTTTCATTTTAAATTGTTGTAGTGATACATGTACTATTTTCTTTCAGGTATTTACAGCTGACAAAATAGCCCTAGTCAACATAAAAGGAAATGCTCAGCAAAGACTCGCTTTAATTGTTCACATCAATTTTGAAACAAGTAGTACATTGCAGAAGCCATACTTACAAATTTATCTCTCAAAAATTTTCATTTTTTTCATTTCTAGCATTTTGTAGCTTTATTATACTCATTTTGGTCAGTACAGCAATATATTTCAATCATTTCAGTTCAGTCACTCAGTTGTGTACAACCCTTTGTGACCCCATGGACTGCAGCACACCAGGCTTCCCTGTCCATCACCAACTCCCAGAGCTTACTCAAACTCACATCCATCGAGTCAGTGATGGCATCAAACCATCTCATCCTCTGTCATCCCCTTCTCCTCCTGTCTTCAATCTTTCCCAGTATCAGGGTCTTTTCCAATGAGTCAGTTCTTTGCATTAGATGGCCAAAGCATTGGAGTTTCAGCTTCAGCATCAGTCCTTCCAATGAATATTCAGGACTGATTTCCTTTAGGATTGACTGGTTTGATCTTCTTGCAGTCCAAGGGACTCTCAAGAGTTGTCTCCAACACCACAGTTCAAAAGCATCAATTCTTCAGTGCTCAGCATTCTTTATAGTCCACTTCTCACATTCATAGATGACTACTGGAAAAACCATAGCTTTGACTAGACAGACCTTTGTTGGCAAAGCAATGTCTCATTTTAATATGTTGTCTAGGTTTGTCATAGCTTTTCTTCCAAGGAGCAAGCTTCTTTTAATTTCATGGCTGCAGTCACCATCTGCAATGATTTTGGAGACCAAGAAACGAAAGTCTGTCACTGTTTCCACTGTTTCCCCATCTATTTGCCATGAAGTGATGGGACTTGATGCTATGATCTTAGTTTTCTGAATGTTGAGTTTTAAGCCAGCTTTTCACTCTCCTCTTTCACTTTTCATCAAGAGGCCCTTTTGTTCCTCCTCACTTTCTGCCGTAAGTGTGGTATCATCTGCGTATCTGAGGTTATTGATATTTCTCCCGGCAATCTTGATTCCAGCTTGCGCATCTTCCAGCCCAGCGTTTCTCATGATGTACTCTGCATAAAATTTAAATAAGCAGAGTGACATATACAGCCTTGACATACTCCTTTCTTAATTTGGAACCAGTCTATTTTTCCATATCCGGTCCTAACCATTGCTTCTTGACCTGCATACAGATTTTTCAGGAGGAAGGTAAGGTGGTCTGGTATTCCCATCTCTTGAAGAATTTTCCACAGTTTGTTGTGATCTATACAAAGGCTTTGGCATAATCAATAAAACAGAAGTAGATGTTTTTCTGGAACTCCCTTGCTTTTTCTATGATCCAGTGGATGTTGGCAATTTGATCTCTGGTTCCTCTGCCTTTTCTAAATCCAGCTTGAACATCTGGAAGTTCACAGTTCATGTACCTGGCTTGGAGGAATTTTGAGCATTACTTTGCTAGTGTGTGAAATGAGTGCAATTATGTGGTCGTTTGAACATTCTTTGGCATTGCCTTTCTTTGGATTGGAATGAAAAACTGACCTTTTCCAGTCCTGTGGCCACTGCTGAGTTTTCCAAATTTGTTGGCATATTGAGTGCAGCATTTTCACAGCATCATCTTTTAGGATTTGAAATAGCTAGCTCCACTGGAATCCCATCACCTCCCTAGCTTTGTTCATAGTGATACTACAATAAAGGGATTTTATTTAATTTAAACAACCAGACAAAGAAGCCCAGAACAAAGAAACTTGCTAGGAATAAAGAGGGACATTTTTTATAAACAGAAAAGTCAAATACTGAGCTACTGTTTCTTGCAAAAAAGCATAAATGAACATTTTAAAGAAAAAAATTCTCCATGTCGATTGGTTTGTTTGGATACTTGAATGTGTACATTTGTCAAAACTATCAAACTGTACACTTCAAATGGACATATTTGTTGTATGTAAACTGTAGCTCTTGAGTGCATTTTCAGCCACTAAGTTGTGTCCGACTCTTTTGTGATCCCATGGACTGTAAACCCACCAGCCTCCTCTGTCTATGGGATTTTCCAGGCAAGAATACTGAGTGGGTTGCCATTTCCTTCTCCAGGGGATACTCCTGACCCAGGGATTGAATCTGCATCTCCTGCATTGACAGATGGATTCTTTACCATTGAGTCATCTGGGAATAAAATTAAAAGAGAAAAAAAACAACATTTGCCAAATGAACCATAAGTAGTCTAGAGTTGTATTATAGCATAGTGATTTAGGATATTTGCTCTTTGGCCAGACTGCTAGGGGCTAAATACTGCCTCTACTCCTTACCATGTGTAAAATTAAAGGTAACTTTTTCTGCGCCTCAGTTTGTCTTTAAAATTCTCATTGTCGTAGTTAAATCATGGTTGTGAGGATTAAATGAGTGAATACAAATTAAATGCTTAAAACAGTGTCACACTAAGAACTCAACAGATACTTAGCTATTGCTGGATGTGTACACTTTGCTTAACCTGATTAACAGTAGATGCTTCTGGACAATTTATAACATGACTTTAATACATCAAAAGGAGAAAGCTAAGAGGAGGAGAAGAAATTAGTAATAGCACTTTATTGCAAATCAGTTTTTAAACTAGGAATTAACTAGAATTGGTTTGCTTGTCTAGATTTTTAGTTTGAGCAATGACAAATGCCTTTTTGTAAGTGATTTGCATAGTTGGCATACACCCTGCAGGGAAAGACTGCAGCCAAATACAATTTAGAATTGTTTGCCAAGAACGCTTGTAACTTGATTTGGAAGTTCTTAGGAGGAACCTCTGGGCTTTCTTTATACATAGGAGGTACTTAATGAGTACATTTGAATAAATTAATGAATGAGAGAGCGTGGGACTCATTCTGGGTTTGTGTGACACTAGTGATCCTGCTTTAAAACTCTACAAAAGAAAAACACAAGAAGAGAACAAAATATATGTTGGTCCCAAAGGACCTCGTTTCTTTAAGAAACTTCTTGAAGTGCTGTGTAGCTCTACTATTTCACACTATAAGATTTAGAAGTAGCCCTGCTAATTGCTGTCCTAATGAGCAATGATCTCTAAATAATTTTTATCTTGCACCTCATCAATAAAATGTTTATCCACCTCATATTTGTGCATTTATTTATTCATAACTTTTTTCATATACATATGAATAACTTTTATTCATATACATTTAATGACCATGTTAACATAGTATGCATAACTCACATAAAATATAAATTGAAGAGAATGAGATGAAGTCAAAATAAATAATATTTTTATATATTATATTGCTAATTGTAGATGACTTCATATTACTGTTAACTACTATTTCGAGGCCAAATGTACAGTTAGGTTTGAGTATTACTTTCAGTAATAATGGCCATAAATTCACATTTCAAGTGGTCTTCTTGTAACTGTGAACTTTCTTTTCATTTTTTGTTAAAACTATTCATATGCTCCCAGTTTATACCCTAGAGTGTGACTGACAAGAACTTTCACTAGGAGTCATGAAACAACATACCAGCACTCACTTTTTGCTGTTAGGTTGTATGTTGTTAGTATTGTTTTAAATTTTCATTTCCTTAGACTTATTTTCAATCTTTTTGCCTCATTTCATAATGCTTAGTTTAATAAAGCTGGATAACATGATTTATGAATTCACTTAGTTGGGTCCATATACAATACAGTATATCATGGTAACTGAAATGGGATGAAAAATGAGGGACTCACTGTCAAGCATTCTTCCTCCAGACACGGCATGACAAGTCACTGGATATGTGCCTCAGTAAAGGACTAATGCCAATTCTATCTATCTATTCATATATTAGTAAAGATTAATTTAGATCTAATTTTACATAAAATTAAATATGAATGAGGGTATTAATATTTTCTTCTGGCTCCTTTATAGATCACCTTGCTGACTCACTGGGTATTCTTGTAGCCTCCTTGAGCCAACCTGTCAGGAAAGAAGTTTTCACAGGCTACATAAGGAGGAGAGAAAACCTCAAGGGTAGTTGGGATATGAATTTGCAACCTGTATGTAATAATGTATGTCTTTGTTCTTCTGTAACTGAACTTGACTAATAACTTTACTTCCCATTTTGACCTAAAAGCAGAAAACTTTTTGCTCACTTTTTTGCAAAACTTTAGTAAAATTTGTGATTACTGAGACATTTTAGATTTTTCTCCAGCTCAGTTCAGATGTCCCTCCTCCTTCTCCATGAGGTTTCACCTAAGATCTAAAGACAGAAGATGAGGTGAAAGGACAAAGGGCCAGGGGCCAGGAAGGAAGTGGTTGTCATGATGGTACCACAGGACCTAGTCCTCAGTCATCTTCTTTGGACAATGGTGACACCCTGCTGAGAATTTCCTGTCCTGTCTTACATGAAGAGAAGAAAGGGCAGCATCAAGAAAGATTATAAGATTTTGACTGGAGCAACTTATTGAATTGTAATTCCATTTGGTGTATTAGTTCATTTTTTTTTGTTTTTGTAAAAAATTAGGGGGAAAGTGGTTTAGAAGGGGTAAATCAGCATTTCTCATTGGAAATTGTTAGTGTGTGATGTCTATTATATATCCAAGGCAGATATCAAGCAGAGTTTTGAATATGGCATTCTAGAGCTCAGAAGAGAGATTTTTCCATTAAAACATACATTTTGGAGCCACCATAAAGCTTATAATTGATCTTTAAAGTCATGGGACTGGATTAGGTTCATCAAACTCTGAAGTTCCAAGGAGTGAATGTGGACAGCACAGAGGAGCAATTCAATGACTGAGCCTTAAGAACTTTCTGTTAATAATCAGGAAAAGTAGAAAATTATTCCAGACAAGGAAGCTTTTAAAAACAAAGGGCTAGTGAGGTGGGAGGCAAACAAGGATAGTTTTATGTATTAGAAGGCAAAGGAAGAAGAATTTCAAGGGGAATGACTGATTAACTTTGTCAAATATAAATGAGAATTGGGAGAGATGAAGACAGACCTGATCTTCAGATTGGATCACATGGAGGCCGTTTGATATCTCTGATAGGAGTGATTGAGAATGGGTTCCAGAAAAGCTAAGAGAGGAACTGGAAGAGTGAGTACAGAGAAGAACTTTTGAAAAGTTTTTTCATAAAGAAGAACTCATAAATTGGGGAAGTGGCTGGAAGTTTTATGAAAAGTCATGCAAACTTTTTATATTCTGACTGCAGGATCTTAATTCCCCAGACCAGGGAATAAATCCATGTCCCCCGCAGTGGGAAACATATAGTATGTCTGACCACGGTACCACCAGGGAAAATTTCTCAGTTTTTTGGATAATGACAGGTATTACAGAATGATGCTATGCTACGCGTTACCGGAGGAGGGCATGGCAACCCACTACCAGTTATTCTTGCCTGGAGAAGATCCCGATGGACAGAGGAGGCTGGCGGGCTGCAGTCCATGGGGTCCGACAAGGAGTCCACAGAGATTGAAGCAGCTGAGCACGCATGCATGCTGATGAAAATAGATGCAGTAGATAGGGAATGATGTGACAGAGAGCTTGTACATCAGGGACAGTAAGGCTATACTAATGGATTGTCCCTGAGGCAGTCAGTGGCAACCCTCATTACAAAGCCTTCATGGAGAAGTACCATGCCTGTGAATAGTAAAACGCAGGGCGTGATGGGATCAGCAGTGGTATCTCGGGCAACCTCTACAGCCCTGCCTCAGAGCCTGCCATGGGCAAAGTCAATAAGTTTGACATTGTACAAAATGCAAAAACTATTGTCCAAAGTGACATACACCAAAGTGCCAACAGGGTAATATATTTTGTAACTGTTTAACCATGGTTGTTTTTCACTCTGGGGTCATTCTCCTTTTATATCCCACTTTTTCTTTCATCGACCAGACTTCGAGGCACAATCTTATTATTTCACTAGAAGAACAGGGAAGGAGGCAGGCGTCAACAAGCAAGTTTTGGGAAGCTTAACAACTTTTGAGCTTGTGGTAAGTGGGGGGAAAGGTCTGACCTTTAGAATTATTTGAAGTAGTTCTCATGTAAAAACTAAGAAAAAAGGGTTACACTTTCAAGAGATAAATCCTGAGAAGCTGGAAGGGTCTGAGTTACTACTGCACAGGGCAGTGATGGAGTTGCCTTAAGTGTAGCAATTCATTTCTTCATAACTGACGGAAAGGGGCGGACTGGGAGGGGGGATGGTCAGCACGTGCACTGGAGACAGAACAAAGAAAACTGGTTAGATTTGATTTGAGAAAAAGAGGAAATTACAGGCCTGGTTAGTCTTTCTAATTCAAATACAATGCATACATAAGCTGTGATGTCTAAATGATGATGATAATTATCTTGAATTGGACAGATTAGGTTAAAAATCACTTTGTGGAAAACTTCTATTTGAAACCAAATTGTGAACTAGAGAAAAATAAAATTGCATTTCTTATGCAAACAGGGTCTTTGGGGACTAAAAATAGCTACCTTACTATATGGAAGAAGCTGTCTATAATAAATGCGAAGTTACCCGAATGAACCGGAATCATCTTGATGTGGCAGATGGGAGAGATCTGAACAGACTCGGAAGTCGAACCCCAATTTCAGATAAAAACTGCTGGACAGTGATGCAACTGTGAGCAGGTTACAGGAATGCTTTGCAGTTTTCGGGTAGATGACAGGAGAACCTTTAATCAGGGAAGGAAACG